>PVHY01001923.1:102924-140932 GCA_004024945.1 Uropsilus gracilis | reverse complement strand
CCTAATCTACTCATCTGTCTTAGAGTACTTACGTTGTTTCATAACTTGGTTATTGTAAATACTATTACAGTGAACATAGACAAGTGTATATCCCTTGGAATTAGTGTTTCTTTATTCTTTAAGTAGTTAACTGTGAGTGGAATTGATGCCTCAGATGGTAGGTCTATTTTTAATATATTGAGAAATCTCAATATTGTTTTCCATACTCTGAACCAGTCTATATGCCACCAACAATACACGAGGGTTTCTTTTTCTCCATATTCTCACAACCAAAGTTTGTTCTATCTAGTCTTCCCCCGCCACCACCACCCCCTTTACTATGCCCATGGGCAGTACTAAGAGATTAATACTGGAGCAAGGAAGTAAAGAAAGTAATAAGGGGGACAGGAGTTGGGTGGGTCCTGCGTGGGGTGCAGGGCTCCTGCATCCCTCTGGGAGCTGAACCTAGAGAGGCTCAGACTGAGTTCGGCGAATGCCTCAATGGAAGCGGTACTTTCTGGCCGGCTTGAGGTTGATGTATGTGGCCTTCATCTCCTCTGCCTCAGGGTTCCGCACATCTTTGTATTGTTCCCCTTTCGTGCTCACCACCTGGTTGTTAATGTAACGGATCAGCTTCTTGGGAGCCTCCTTGGGAGCCATGGGCCAGTGAATCTTCTGATCCTCTGCACTATCCACCATCATGTACTTCTGCAAGATGAAGGACTTCAGCTCATCTTTTTGAGGACCTCTCAGGCTCCAGGGCAGGTCCTGGTTGGGATCATCCCAGGAAGGAGGTCCTTCTTCCTTCCCCTCTGCGAGCATCTGCACAGCTTCTCCCAGGTCCCCTCGAGCTTTGGCCAGCACCCACTGAGCCTGCTCCATGGAACAGGTAGGGAAGACCTCCAGAAGAACATCCGCACCTGGCAGCAGCTCCTCCTCAACGTCGGCTGCCTCGTTTTGGGTGTCCCCAGCAGCAACAGAAGACCACGCTCTTCTTAAGTTTTTCAGGTCGCTGTAGGGGCTCTGGGGAGATGGTCTTTTTGATGTGAGCTATTATCACCTATGTGAGGTGGTAGCTCATTGTAGTTTTGATTTACATTTTCTGGGTACTGCAACTTCTAATACAACCCCCTTAAATACTTGCAGTGGGAGGAGGGAACTGAAAAAGCACAAAAGAACTCTCCCTGTATTCCTTTGTGGTGTTTTAGACTCCGTATCACCAGTCAAAACTGCTCACATAACATGTCATAACATGTCACTGTCACATGATTCTGACAAATAATGACCAAGAGCAGAAAATGGGACTTTTGGTTACCACTCTTGCAACATCCACAGGTATTAAAGTACAGAGAAATGGACAGAGTTAAATCCAATCTCTCCCTTCCCTGTTAGAAAATCTAAACTAAAACTGGTAAAAGTATAATTGATACAAAAGAGAGTAAGCGAGCAGAATACAGATAAATATAAAAAAATTGTGAGTTGGATTTTGACCTTGTCATAACTTGCTATTGGACTCATCTTTCCTTCTTTTCTCTGCCTTTGCCATTTGTCTCTTCAATTTAAACCTAGGCTATAATTTATTGTCATGATTGCTATGATATCTACTTTTTTCTTTCTACTTTGCCCTCTATCCTCTAATGTACCATCTCCTTCCTACACCTGTGGTAGCTTTCAATTATTTTTCTGATTAAAATCTTCATAAACTTTTCTTAGTATTTCTTTATAAATGCCACAGTAAGCAGCCCCAAGTGGACTATAAATGAAAGCAAGAAATCAGAAATCAATATCTCTCTGGAAACAGCAGGATCAGACTGAACAGAAACACCTTTTATTAGATTTTTAATCTAATGTGTTAATTTTATCTAGACCGACAGTCAATCATACCTATTATATGACATTCTTTTTAAACTCTAAGAAATAGATATAAAATAGTAAGGTTGCCTCAAAAATATTTTTTTATGTTATTCCACTTTCCTAAGAGAGTGAACTAAATTGTTGTCCATTTAGAAAATCGTTAATTTTTTTTTGTATTCCGTTGCTCTTTTTGTTTAGTTTCTTTCTTTTTTTTTTTGTTTGTAAAAAACAGAATTAGGAAAAACAAAGAGCATTGTACTATGTGATTTATGTTTTAAATACACAGAAAGAATTGATATAAAATTATAAAATATTTAAAAATTAAAATGTATCTCACTCACAAAATGCTTATTCTGTGTGAAAATTAGGGAAATATAGTTTAAGGTTAGAATTAATCTTATCCATTATTTTTTAAACTAAGGGGATATGATATGATTGTGACAAAATATTGCTACTTGTAAGTTTTCAGTATTTTAAATCTCTTGTCTGGCTTCATTTTCTTCATTCTAGGCATGTAATCAGATAGTGTTCATAAACATTTATACATATGTTTACAAATGTATTTGCTCTTTGCTTTAAAGTCATCCATCCATCTGGGGTGGTTTACTTAGAAAAGAGTTCTATTCATCGTAGTTTCTCTATTTTGATTTTTTACTGTGAGGGAAAAAAATGGTGAAATGACTCCTTATTAACTAGTTGTTAAACTTCTAACTTGCTTTACAATGCTTTGCTTTTCATCCGGAAATATAGCTATATACTTTACATAGATATTTAATCTTTATAATAATCATATATGAAAACAAAATTTTACTTCTAGATGTTGTAGATAGAAATATTGCCTCTTGAAAGGAATTCATTTGCTAGTTCCTAAAACCTGCAGATACATTACCTTAATTGGTAACAGGGACTATGCAGTTGTTATTATGTTAAGAGTCTTGAAATGGCAATGTCATTCCACATTATCAGAATGGACTCAATTTAGTCTCAACATTTCTTTTAAGTGAAAAAGGGATACTACAGAATCAGACTGAATAGTTCAATATAAGACAGATTTGTCTGACTATTTTGACAAGAAAGCGTGCCTATGTCAGGGAGTGAGAAGGGCTACAGAAGCTGGAGAGGGCAAAACAAAGGTTACCCAGAACCTCCAGAAAGCAATGCAATCCTGTCATCACCTTGAATTTAATCCTGTGAGAGCCATTTCAGACTTCTCATATCTAGAGTTATAGTACTGTTTTACAATTTTAAGCCACTAATTTTGTAGCAATTGTTTGTGGTGCTTGGGAAGGAAATTATAGGTTCATACCCCTTTTAAGTTATGCTCTTCCAGGATATAGTGCTTTTCTTTGCACTAGTTGTCATACCTACTTGACTCCACCTAGGAAAAAGATGCTCTGTTTGCCTTCTGAATTCCTATTTATTATTTTTTTCCACATTGGAGCTAAATCTTTAGTGAAAAGAGTAGTAACTCTTTTTCTAAAAGTATGCTTTGAATTAGTCATAGTTTGTGCCTGTGAAACTTCTCTCTACTTTGACCCATCAAAGAGTCCATATTGTTAAACTTGAGCTA
Organism: Uropsilus gracilis; assembly: GCA_004024945.1. NCBI lineage: Eukaryota > Metazoa > Chordata > Mammalia > Eulipotyphla > Talpidae > Uropsilus > Uropsilus gracilis. The sequence goes on along the minus strand of PVHY01001923.1, from coordinate 137,529 downwards.
AGGGCAGTCAGTAAAAGCATTTGTTTAAGTCATTAGGTGTATACATCTATCATTCGTCAAGCTCAGAATCAACTGTTGTTTCAAAGATACTCAAAAAAATTGAAAGAAGCTCTTCTCTTTTTATAATGTCACAACCTCTCTCAAGAAATAAGTGACAAATGCCAACATGTTTGAATGCAAGAAAGACATAGGTTGAAAAGATTTTCTTGGGATTATTTTTAAAATTGTTCATAAAATTTTGTCAAAAGTATAGCTACATTTTTCTGAGAATATTTGTCAGTATTTGTGTATAACTTTCCTAAATTTGATATTTAAATTTTACTGACCCCTCTTTTCTTCACACTATCTTTATTTCCATTTCTATTTCTCAATCCTTGAATTCTGAAAAGCTACACATTTACAAATGTTGATTCCTTTCACTTGAAGAAATAAAAGAGGATCTGATGCAAGAGATGGTGAATAGTTCTACCATCTAACTAAGGCAAAACTATAGCTATTCCCATAGCTATACAATCACAATTGCCAATCAGATCTAACTTCAGAATAATGTAATTTATATTTCAGTTTTTCCCCATTTAAAGAGCAATTTAACTCTTTAAACAACTGTATTTCGCAACTGAAGCAAATTATCCAACATTGAGAAACGCTTCATTGTTGATCACCAGGTTTTCAAACAAGTTTATCAAAATCTACTAATTTAAATACTAATCACATCTGTAATACATCTTCACAGAAGCATCTATACTAGTGTTTCACTATACATCCTGGCACCATTACATAAGAAAGTTGACACATGAAACTAATTTCACAATTAGTAATGACAAGCAGAGACCATAACCTGACAATATAGATCTGCAATCTCAAATCTGAATCCTTGGGTGATATAGATTAGAAAATTTAGGTTGAGGGGATGGTGATTTGTAGATATCATTAATTATATATATATTATATTTGCTATAGCCCAGGCATGAAAAACTCAAATATTCAAACTAAATAGAATGAATAAATACCATCATGTCAGTTAAGATAGAATTTCATTGTTAATGGGTTTTTACAAACTTATAAAATATGTGCCAAAATAAGATCATCAACAAAAATGTGCTGCATATGCCACCTTTCTTTTTACTTCATTTTCCCTTTAATGTGTGTATCATCTTTGCTCTATCGAATTTTATGACCATAGATATTGAATTTTACATAGTCACTTCTCTCTTTCAACTCTTGGCACCAAATGGTGCTTGGCAACTCATTCCTCCCTAACTGGAACCAACATAGGTCTTGCTTTGCCTTATGTAGTTATAGTTTATAATTGAGACCTCTTTTGATTTCAAATCACTATATAGTAACATCATCACTAACTCAATTAATTGAAATTCTTTCTCCAGAAAGAATTTTTTGTAAGTGGAATTCTGGTTTTATTGATATATTAAATCAGTTGTCTTTTTTATTTAAGTGATAGAGTAGCTGATAATAAAGATAAAAATTAAAGGTGCATGTACAGTGTAAAACATGGCAGGTCTGGTTAAAATTGAAGCTGCTGCAGTTAAATGGAAGGACCCCCTTTTCTTTTCTCAGTAGCATTAAGGACAGCCTGAGGATTTATTCTAGTTGATAACACAGTTGTGTCCCTTTCAACACAACTCCAACAGATCTATTAATGATCTTAGTGAACTCAACCTACTCTGTTTAAGATGCTTTTATTGATCAAAATGATAATGTTGCTTTGGATACAAGAGCATATTTGGCCAACATTTTAGCAGAAAAGGATTATAAAAGTTTCTGCTTTTTTTTTCATTAAGTGATAGAGGAGGTCAAATAAAAGCTGTCAATTATTTCAATAAAAATGATTAATTCAGAAGCAAAGTTGAAGATAAGGCAGATGGGAGAAGAGTAATTGATGGTGAGACCTAACATTCTTTCCCCTGTATAATCTCTGGATGGTATTCCTCTCGCTTTCACTGGAGATAGAATATCAAACTCTCTTGGGAAATGAAAGGTATCTTGGGTCCTGGTGTTTATTAATTTACACATGCGTGAGCATTTTCTTTCTAGCTTTTTTATTTACTTCAAAGTGGGATTTTGTGTATTAATATCCACACAATAAGAGGAAATTTGTTCCCAGTGTATCAAGTTGGAATTCATAAGCAACTTTCTGTTTATTTAACAAGTTTTTTCAGTGCTATTTTTATGTTATAGGACGGACAACTTGTAATACAGTAATTTAAAATAAATATGTGCTGATCATTTATAGATAATATATTCTATTATATTTGATCTTCTTCCACAATTTCTGACTCTGATTTTCCCCCAATTATTTAGAATTTTCTAATTGTTTATAGTGGTAAAGGTGTCCTTTGTATATAAATGAAGTGACTTTTTAAAGCAGCTATGATTGGGAACTGGTTGCCATGACAACTACATGATTAGAGGGTTGGAACTTTCAGTTCCACCCCCTGGTTTCCTGAACCAGACAGAGGCTGAAGGTTGAATCAACTGCCAATTGTCAGTTGTCAATTGCGAATAAGTTAATCAACCACATACATAACAACCCAGAAGGATGGTGTCTGCATATATTGCAGGATGATGAACTTATGGAGATCTAGAGAAAAAGGTGACTCAGGAGAGGTCATGGAAGTTCTGTGCTTTTTTCCATACTTGCCCTGTGCATTTCTTCCCTCTGACTATTCCTAAACCATATAATTTTTTATAATAAACCAGTCATCTAATAAATATAATGTTTCTGAGTTCCATGAGTTGGTTTGACAAATTAATGAAACTTGAGGAGAGAATCTGGAACTTCTGATTTATATAGGCAGTCTACTCAGGGATCACAAATGATAACCTGAGCTTAAGATTGGTGTCTGATGTGGTATTCTTGGGAGACTGTGCCTTTAATAGTGTAACATAGGATATATCTGCAAAGATACTATCAGAATTTAGTTGAAATCTATGCAGGTGTCTAAGGGTTGTTCATTGGTGTGGTGAAGTCCCTTCACAAATCAGAATTTGGTCTCAGGACACCAATTCAGGGATATTTTCTTGCAAATACTTAATATAGTAAGGGAAACAGATAATAAATTCTATATACAATAAAAATATAGACTTTATGGTGCTTAAAAATGTTCTAACTAAAAATAAAGAATATTTTAGTGTGCCAGCAGAATCAAAAAATTATTCACTCACAAATATCATTAAAGAGAAATGATAAAAATGGATGATTACAAAAGCCATAGTTATGAAAGAATGTAAGAACTAACTCTAAAGAAAAGTCTTTTCTACATTAAGACCTGAAATGGCAAGTGAGAGAGTCATAATTTTACTCAATGGGCTCTTCACCTGTGGGAATATATGTCCCGCAGAATCTGTAGTCTTACAATAAAAAAGGCACTACTGTCCAAGGAGGGTTCAGCAATGACTTCTCTGACCTCTTTCTTCTATTATTTAATCTCCTGAGAATAGCATGTAATCTCAACTGGAAACAACAGAGCAAAGCTTGAGATACAGACTATAAAGATCAGCTTTCCAGAGCACCAGGCAGGTCAGAGAAGCATGGAACATAGAAAAGGAGCCCCACTGGGTTAGAATTATTGAGAAAGTTAGTCACTTTGTAGTCATTGCAAGTCTATGTTCTGGTAGGTTATTTTGTTATTGAATATGTGAGTTGTTATTAGTAAAATATTTTAAATTAAGCATTAGACCATGCAATCTTATTTTTGGCAAACTGGAATAAAGTTGTCTGTCTCATTTTCTTTTCCTCCCTCTCTTCTTTTTATCTCTATTTCTTTTTCTTTTAGTTCACTCTTGATACAATTATGTCATTGTATGGAAACTTTGCTGGTTTCCAATTAATAGAGCAAGAGATTTTGACAAAATTTACTTAATTTATACCTGGTTGTGTGGCCTATCACAGAGAATATCATTAAACAAAACCAAAAACTAAATATCTTTCCTCCTCATTTTCAGGCTTTTACTACTTTAAATTCAAACATACTTTATTTTGGATCTCAACATACTAATTTAACTGTAATTATAACCAATTAAATACCCTATCATTTTGTGATACAATGAAGCACATCTAAAAAATGAAACTAAATTATTGTTCACACAGCATGTTCTACATTTAATCAGTAAATATTGGAATCCTAAGGCAACACATTTAATACCAACATGTCAAGGATGGTAGAGTGGGATGATATCCTGGGGATCTATCTTCAGTGATTTTGAGTCATTTCCTGAAACCAACTTTGGATCTCGTAACTACAGAAGTATTACATAAGGTATTTACATACCATTTTTAATTCAAAAACCAACTTGGGTATTCTGCTACTTTCATTTGATGACAATATAAGAGGAAAAATGAGGAGCAGTCTCTGAGCCAGTGGGTGGTGTTTATTGCTAACTTGGTGATAGAAGATAGAGCTTTTAAGATACTCTCTGACCAAGGAAATGGGATTGGAGAAGGGTAGCTGATGGAAAAAGTGAACAACATAAGAGAGTATTTGGCAGTTAAGTTTCTAGGACTTTGGCCATCAAATAACTGATGATCTAGGTGTCTGGGGAGAAGCCCCTTGTTTGCCACAAATGGCTTCAGCCTGGAGCTTGGTCTCTGCTCTATCTGGTATAGTACAGATGGCATCTTGCTATCTGCCAATCCATAAATACTCTTGCTTAGCTCTCCATTATGTTTTCACTTCCTATCAAAATCAGTCCCGTATGTGACTGTTACTGGATCTTGTCCTGCATTCTTAAGTACTTCGGTGAGGATCCACCAACCATTTCAACTCTGTTCCCCAGGATTTCCTGTGTTTCAGCAATACTAATAGATACACAAACGGTTTAATAGAACAGACTATATAAAAACAAATATGAACTATATGCTTACATCTGTTTAACCTCTTTGGTGTGGTAATATGAAAGTGTAGAAGATGGTACAAAACCTTGGCTGGAGGAAAGAGAGTTTTTGTTTAATATACTGCAGATAAACAGAGGAAGACAACAATAACATTTTTGTGTAAGGGAACCCTAAATTCAGCCAGACAGATGAAAAACCCAACTAGGTGTAGAGAACCTAATAAATGACGTCAGTGCTAGAGATTAATGGAAGTTAAAAGAGGTAATCTTAGATTGTTGAGAATAAGATCATAAAGGACATTTTATTCTCTGTTAGATGGCATGACTTCCACCCTATGGAACTTGGGAAACTGATTTTTTTAATAAATGGCTTTAATCAATTATCTAAATGTAAGACATAGATTGAATGATGTCAGAAAAGGAAAAGAACACATTTCCTGTTGTCTGTAGACAATCTACCTGCATGTGTTTTATTTTCAGAGTCACGTGTGTTTCAAGTTTCCCCAAATAACCTACACTTCATTTCTTCGTGCTCTGTCTGTGCTGTTCATGCATAGTATCATTTTAATGATTACAAAGTCATGTGAAATCTTTATAATGAGTAGGCATTGATTTCTGTCAGTAGGTCACTTTACACTAACATTCACTTTTTACTGCTGTTTTTAACTTTTTAAATTGTTTTTAATGAAGGTAACACTGGCCTACAGCATTGTATATTATTTAGGAGTAAAGGGTCTCCCCCTTTAGGTATGGCTACCACAACACACCAACATCAAAACATCTATAGTCCTCCACCATGTCCTTTGTGCTCATTCTCTACTGTGTTCTCTCCCCTCACCCTCACCTTCTGGTGGGGATTATACTAAGTGAAATCAATCAGAAGAATGAAGACAAAGAGGGTGGTATCAGTTTTTTTTGTGGAATATGGAGAAAAAAGGGGAGTTGGGTCAGATAAAATCAAGTCAGTAACAAACCCTGCAAATCTGTTTTAATTTTGATTTGAGTGAATTTAGAACTCATGGCTGTTTCCTGTCTTCTACAAGAAATTGTGTGTGTGTGTGTGTGTGTGTGTGTGCACATGTGTGCATGGGAGGAACAGAGAATATAATTCTCCTTAACTGTGAGTAAGAAATTTTATATTGGGATTTACATTTTTAAAAAAATATTTTATTCATTTTATCACATGAAATTCCACCCAGCTGGAGTCAGCAGTGGGCTTTATCAGCATGTAATAGAGGTAACAAAATTGACATTTGGAAGTTAGTAAAAAGACTTCTCAAGAGGAAAAATGTCATGTGCTCTTGTTCTTCAGTGAAAGTGTATCAGAATAAATGTGAAAATTTTATTCAAGACATAGCAAGTGAGAGGCTCTTTGTTGACTTCTTACACAAAGATTTGTCTGACTTCAAGATAGGAGTAACTGTCCTGGGCTTTTGAAATGGACTAGAAAGGGCATGTAGATATGCCCTTTATAGGATCAATACCTTAACTGGTAATGAGAAGTAGAGTTCATTTCAAGAAGTCCAATACGAAAAATCATAGATTAGCAGTTGTGTTATATTTAAACTTTCAATCTTGTGTTATATTTAAACTTTCAATCTCAAAAGAAGCCTAAAGAACTCATAAGAGAACAAGAAAAACTAAAGTTTTTAATAAATCACCCTGTGGCTTTCTCCACCACCAAATAACAGTTCTATTACAAAAACTAAATTAAGATCTAGGTTTCACAGCTTATTTTGAAGGTGTTTTCAGAGGAAGAGGCTGAGACAGTCAATTTTCTTTTTAAGGGACTAAGACAGGTAAAATTATCACATACCAAAAAGCTCAAATATCTTACTGGATAAAACAATCCTCGAGGCAAGAAATATCAAATATCTTTGCCTTTTTTTTTTTTTTTTTGAGACTAGGTCTCGCTACTTTTGCCTGTGGAACCGCAGGCTCACGTTGCTTGGGGTGCCACAGACTCAAGCAATCCCCCAGCCTCAGCTTCCCAGGTAGCTGGGATTACAGGTGTGTGCCACCACACCCAGCTATTTTTTTGGAACTAGATCTTGCTATATTGCCCCAGGTGGGACTTGAACTGTGAATCATGGTCCTCACTACAGCTTCCTAGGTTGCCGCTTACAGGCATGTGCCATTGTGCCCAGCTATCTGCCATTTGATGCAAGTCAACGTTTAAAGTTTTATCTCTTAAACCGGTTAGAGTGTTTGTGAAGGTTGTACTATAATTAGAATTATTTTGACTATTAACAATATATCTTATGTCTATATATTTCAATTTTGTTTTACATAAATTAATTTTGTTCTCATTAATCTAATAATGTATTAGTTTGTGTCATATTTTCCTCAGTAGGAAATTCCATTTTTTGGATCTTAAGATATGGACTGTTCCTCTTGTTTAGTTTTAATCATATTCCCCCAAATTTCTTATATATCTTCTCATGTATGATAAGACAGTCTAATCAACAAGGGATTTTCATAGATTACACAAGAAATAAACGTGAGTGGGTCAAACTGTTTCAAAAAAGAAATAGAATTATTTTTTCTAGTTTATTTCTTGTAATTATATAATTATATATTTATAATATCTATTTAATTAGATTTCATCATATTCCAAGGAGAAGCATGCTTTTATATGCACAGTTATTGATGTTTCTAAGCTTACACAAAGATAATTTAATTGTAAATAATCATTGACATATACTCTATATATGACTACTGTACACACTGCACTTGTCTAAGAATCCCTTAATTCTAAGTAGTAATGTCAACTAGTAGGATACAATATAACAATCCAGTCTATTTTCTAGATTAAAATTGAAGAGATAATCACTTTTATTGTATGCCAAACTTGTTTGTGATGAGATGTGCGTAACTTTACCAAGTACTTGAGATTTGTGACTGACAAGCAAGTGTTATTATCTTTGTAAAAGTTCTTTCTCACTGTGACTTAATTTCCTCTTCTGTAAAAATAAGGAATACACATGACTTTTCACTAAGTCTCCTTTCATCTCTAGTTATCTTAGATCCATATGTAAATTAATGGTCTTCTGAGAATATTGAAATAGTCAGCATAATAGATATCATTTACTAATAACTGTCAGATACTGGAATAAGCACTCTATAATTATACTACTTAATATTATAGCCATAGATGTTATTATACAAATTGCATTTTATTTTTTTTTAGGAAAAAAGTGCTATGAAGTGGGTCCAATAACATAGAGGATATAAGATTTGGAAGATCTTTATCTAATGCCAAAATCCAGTCCTTTACTACTAACTTTGAAATAATAATGTCTATTCTATGGTCATATTTTGCTTTAAAATTTAAAATATGGGATTTTTTTTCTTCCTATGAGTCTTTGTTTTACTTAGGGTAGAAGTAGAAATAAACTATTTTAATTTTATCTTCTTATATCCAGTGTTAGAAGATTCACACTTTCCCTTTAAAACTTACCTTACCCTTAACAACACTGACAACAATGGTGACTGGCTATCTGGAGGTATACAGTGAGTCCTCTGGGTTCCAGACATAGTACTTCCTGCCCCCTTTGTGTGGCAGTTTCCACTTGATATTAGAATCATTTATCACAGCTGTTACAGCAACCCCATTTTCTACCTATTTTATTGCCATGAGATGCCCAAAATAACCAGGTAGTAAATTTCACCTTCCAATTCAATGTGAATATCAGATCATGTGGTGGAAACATTTTTCTCACCAGGATCCAAAGTTTCAGACAAAAGAAAAAAAACTATTTCAATGAATTTTTAGGTCTGTTTGGAAGAAATAATACTCCCACACTCTAATTCTTAGATTAATGAATTCTGAGTATAGGGAAAGGAGGCAACTATATAGTAACTGCTTAAATCTAAGACATACTTCTAAAGCATCATAATAAGGTTTTTAGGATATAGATTTCCAGGTGGTATCATAAATTAGTCCATAGTAAATACTTTTCAAAATGATAATGATTTATTTGGTGGAATAATTCTAGATTGGCTTATAAAATTTTCCATTTATGTATGACCTGCCTGGTAGGGCCAGTACTAATCATATTAATACATATATTATTTGCAATGTGCATTCATCATACAGTGCAGGCATTCAATCTGCAATGAAATACAGTGTGGCTTCATGAAGCCAACAACAGGTCATATTCTATGCCAAAGTTCACTCTGTATTTTTTAAATTATTCTCACAACTGTTCTCGTTGAAGTGTCAGTTGATATTGTAGGGGTAATAAAGCAACTTTGCCACCCCCCCCAACTGTGTCCACTACTCTCAAACTAACCAGGTTCTACTAGCAATTTCTTGAAAATAATTCCATCCAGTTTGTATTCAGTAGAGATGAAAGAGCAAATCAAATGATATTTCAAGTATGTGGTAGCAATCTGCTACTTGTCATACACAGACAGCTGTCTTAGCAATATGTCATCTTGATTCATAGTCATACAAGTTACAGATGACCGATCATCTAGAAATTTCCACCTGTGCAAATCAATGGTAAGATCTCTTTCAGAATATCAGAAAAAGAAATAAATTATTAAATATAGCCTAGTAATTATGAACTAAAAGGTAGGTCTAATTTGCTACCCATTGTTTAAGAGATCAGGGTATTGTATGACCATATTTCTTTCCATATTATTTAGAGTCAATCTTGCACTAATCCCATAAATCTTCAAAAGGCTTATTTTTCTTGTACTAACATCTGCTGTCCATCTGCAACAGGTTGGGAGAGAGAGCTAAGAATGTTGTTTTTATTTTCTTCCTTGGGATATTCTCATGGGAATAAAGTTACTCTCTTCCTTCCACTTCCCAAATGGTTATGACCTGCTTTTGTGACATCTTCCCACTATGTCCACTACCAACTCTCACTTGTACCCTTCCTCCATTTGGTGACACTTGTTGGCTTTAAAGAATAAACAGGTGCTTTATTTTCATTAGATTTTCCTGTTAGTCTGATATTAGGATGGTATTTTTTCAAGTGAGAGGGAAATAATTAGAGGTCTGATGTCACAGGCATACTCAAATTCAGTTCTAATTAACTACAGGGAGAGGTAGTACATTACCCGGATGATCCCCTAAAATTACATGCACACAGTCAAATTCAGCAGTATTAAAATTCAGATGCCATGTCTTATGAACTGATATTTCTCTTTCCAAATGATACATGAATCAAGTGGTATGAAAGAAAATTTGGGGAAGGTAGGAAATTTATAAAGTTACGTTTTCCCATTGTAACTTCCTCCTACATCCTTACTCTCAAATTTAAAAACAAAACATGTCCAGTGGAATCTCTTCTATACTGACTTCCTATACTGACCACATATTTTAAGCTACAGATGCTTAAATGTCTATGTCATTTTCAATGAGAATCTAAGCCACCTCCAATTGTTTTCTACAGATAAATTATTTGAATTTTAATCCAGACTTGTCGCCTCAATACCTGGAAGCAAATAAGCCATCATTTGACTCATCTTTGAATTCCTTTTATCTATTTATTCCATGAGCCAAAGCATGAATGCCACTTTAAGATATGATTTAAGCATTAAAAAAAAATTCAGATACACTTCTGAGCTAGTTAATGAGTTTTTTAAAGATTTATTTAAATATAAATTTCACATCTTTGTAATGCCAGGGATTCACCCCCTAACTCCCCACCATTCCCTCCTTTCCCCCCCTGTCCCAAGTTGTGGTTAGCTTGTTTTGACTTTTCCTCATGGATTTTAATTATTTTTTTCCTGTATCCCATATATTCGTGAAATCATTTGGTTTCTTTTTCTTTTTGACTTGTTTTGCAAGAACTTGGAAGCAAGCTAAATGTCCCAAAACAGATGACTGGATGAAAAAAACAAAACAAAACAAAAAACAAAAATGTGGTATATATGCACAAATGAATATTATGCATCAATTAAAAATGACAAATTTAATGATTTTATGATAACATGGATGTACTTAGAAGAAAACATATTAGTAGTTAATGAGTTTTGATGGAGTGAATCTCATGATTTTCTACAACTCCCTTAGGTTTCCATAGATATATCCAGTATTGAGTTTACTCATAGAGGGTTTTTTTTTATTTTCATCTAGGACTGTTTTACATTTTCATATCACAAGCATAGCTAGACACTAGTATAACACCTCTCTGAGAAAAGATCTTATCTTTCTGGACTACTATTCCCAGTAATACTGATAGCATAGATTTGACTTTTTCCTCCCCCGTTAGGCATTTTTATGTTTTTCCCTCCGGGTATTGCCATCTGCAGGAAATTCCACCTCCCAATTTTCAAGGAACAGTACTCTTCTCAATTAAAACTAAACAAAAATCTTGTTTTCCTTTGGTCTTGGAGGGAATCTTAGAATTTAAACCATATAGCAGTTACTGTGGCATGATTGTTGAAGGATTTATACTAGTATACAGAGAAGAACATTGCATTGCATATATAAGGATAACCCCATTCCCCCCAACTCATCTGAACAACTCACATTGCATTCTCCTGACTATGTCATTTTTTGTTCACTGAGGGAAATGGGCTGACTATTCCTTGTATATCTGCACTTTTTTCTGGTATTATGAAAGGCACAATCCTCTGAGCTGAGGATTACCTAATAACTGTATTGTAAACTAACAAGTGGTAGTCAAACCAATTTTATCTAAAAGTAACCTTTGAAGCATGGCACAGGAAGTTTTGTAAAAATAATCCAATTATCTCTGCCCATGCCTACTGTACACAGTTCTGAAATTACATAGGCAATTGAATTAAGTAAGTTAAATGGTATTGCCTGAGCAATAGCAATTTATGAATCTTTCATTTAATTTTGAAACTTTAGTGAGATATAATTTCAAGGCTGTTAACTGGATCTGTTGACTATATACAATATGACACATTTGGTTATAGGTAGACATTTGTGAAGTCAACATAATAGATGTAATAACCATATCAGCCCTCTGCAATCATAATTTGGCCTTTTGTAAATTCATCACCCCTTCATGTCCACCCCACTACTTCCTATCTTACAAAACCACAGATCTTCTTTGGAATGGATAGATTTCCTATCAGTGAAATCATAAAATAGAAACATTTGTCTGACTTCTTTTACTAAACATAATTTTTGCATATCCATTTGACATATATCTAAAGTTGACTTTTAATTTCTCATTAGTAAACACTAAAATGTAGCTGTCACAATTTATCCATTTTTTTATTTTTTTTACATATTGTGGTGATTATCAATACAACTGCTTTCATATTCATGCCAGGGGATTTTTGTATGAGCATAAATTGACCCTACTATGGAAATATCATAACAAATGAATATCTAACTTTATAGAAAATTGTGAAGCTGATTTTTAGATTTTGAATCATGTCACATTCATCAGCAATATTTGAAGAATCTATTTCCTCCATTTTCTTACTAAGTTTTTTTCAGACATATTAATATATGCATTATAGTTTTCCATTATCTATTCTCTAGTGTACCACCATGCCTTGCCAGCTTTTCCTTTTCTTATTGTGATGATCATTGTTTTTTTTTTTTCTTTTTTTTCAATTTGGTTATTATGCTGATTTACATTAGTTGATTTTCTAAAATAAAGCGGAATTACACCCAGGATAAAAGACACTTGATCTCAGTGTTCTGTCATCTTAAATTTTGTGTTGGATTAGTTTGCTCAACTTTAGAAATTTTATATTTTCATTCAAGATGAATATTGGTCATTAATTAAATTTTCCCCTAAGGTCTTGATTTTATTACTGACCTCAGTTTAATTTGGGAAATAGTTCATTTTCAGGTTTCTGGAACTTGCTTTCATTAATGTTATTTCATTCCAGATGCTTGGTAGCCTGCCTGTCAAACCATGTAGTCCTGGAGTTATCTATATAGGAAAGTTTTATATTAAAATGCTTTTTAAAAATAGATACAGTTCTAATTAGATTCATAGAATCTCTATAAGATGACAGCTTTCACCTGAAATTTGTAATTTCTGTTTCTTTAAATTTTCCTGATTATGCTTAGCTAATGGTTTATCAATTTAATTGGTATTCTCATAGAACCAGCATTTGGTTTCATTGATTTTTTCTGTAGCTTTTGTCTTTTATATATTATTGATTTGGGCTCTGATCTTTATTATCTTCTTATTTCTACTAAAATTTCATTTGCTTTTATTTTTGTAGATTCTTAAAGTGGAAGTTGTGGCTATTGCTGAATGACACCTTCTACTATACTAAAATTATTTAAGCTGCCAATTCCTTCTAAAATGATGTAATGGCAACCCGCATATTCTAATATACTGAGACATTACTTTATTAAGTAGAAAATATTTGCTAATTCATTTTTGAATCATAATTTATAATCTTAAATAGTTGTTGACCAGATGGCAATATATGAATGATTATACTCTAATTTTTTTTAAATAAAGTTAAAATTTAATGTGACCAGAGAGTAAAAATTATATAAACCAACTTTTATAAAAGTTATTGATGCTACTCTTTTCTGATATGCCCTTTCTCATAAGTGTAAGCTGGTATTTCATTTGGTTTTGAGTTGAATTTCCTTGATTATAAGTGATGAGCAATTTTTCATGTGCCTGCTTGCAGTCTGTACATCTTCTCTGTAAAAGTGCCTACTAAACACATTTTCCCATTTTTTTGACTAGATTGTTTTCTTTTTGTTGAGTTGTATGAGTTCTTTCAAGTTCTTGAATATAATATTAGCCTGTGTGTATTGCACACATATCTTCTCCCATTGAATAGAGTAATAGTTACTTTTGCTGTGTAGAAGCTTTTTAGTTTGATATATATATATATATATATATATATATATATCGTTCTATATATATATATTTATTCTATATATATATATCATTCTAGGGGTTTATAATCTCTCTTATTTCTTTCACTATTGGAGACAAACCACAAAGACATCAATAAAATCTGTGATATAGTGTTTTGCTGAAGTTTTGGTCTACATTTTTTATGATTTCATACCTTGTATACAAATCTATATTCCATTTGAGTTGATTTTTGCATATGATTTAAAATAGTGTTATTATTTCATCCCTTTACATGTGGCTGCCCAATTTTACTGGTAGCATTCTTTGAAGAAACTTTTCTTTTTCTAAGGATGCTTTACCTTTCTCAATTTTATTAGAAATTAACAATCCATACAATTGTGGGGTTTTTAACAGGACCTAAACTCTTTTCCGTTGTACTGTTCATTTGCTTTTGATATTTAACCATATTATTGATTATTATTATTATTATTATTATTATTATACATTTTTAGACTGGGCTAGTCCCTATGAGAATTATGGAGGTTTCTCAAAACACTAAAAATAGATCAGTCATATAAACCATCAAGTCCACTCCTAAGTATCTAACTAAACAATCTACAAACACTAATTTGAAGGAGTGTCTGTACCCCTGCATTCTTTGCAACTCAATTTAGAACAGTCAAGTTATAGAAATGTACCCAAAGACAGATCGGTGGATTAGGTTTATATACAGAGTATATATACAAAAGAACAAAAATAATTCTTGCCATTTGCAGCAACATGGGTGGTGGGACCTAGAGAGAATTAGATAAGAAAAATAAGTCAACAGTATGAAAAATTACTAATACATGTTGCTTTTATGTAGAATGCAGAGAAACAAAACAAAGCAAAGAGACAAATGAAACCAATAACTAACCCCAGAAAAATCTGAGTACAGAATTGAAGCAACAAGGGAGTGAGAGGATAGGGGGAGGCACTGGGAGGGGAGAAAAGACCGGAGAACAGTAGACTATGGTGGAGGACTATACGTATGTGGTGTGGTAACATCAACTTGCAGGTTGTGATTCTAATTCTCTAAATCAAAAACAGTGTTGTAAACCAGTGAACCAATGTTGCCCCAATGGATACATATATATAATTTAAATATAAATATACAACATATATATGTGTAAATATAAATACACACTCTTTATCTCCAAAAATAGAGGTTATCTTAGCAAATATTTTGTGTGCAAAACTTAAATGAATATGTTTTCTGCTGTTATTTGTTCCCTTATTCTAATATCTCAATTAAAGCAAGTTGTTAGTGTTTTTTGGATATTCTATACCAGTAGTATATTTTTTTAACTAAATTATAAATTATTCATAGGAGAACATCAAAATCTCTGAATTAATTTTAGACTGGTTATTTTCATGTTATTGGTTTGTTTTGAAATAATTAGATGAAAACATTTAGGCTTGTTATGTTCTAGTGAGAAATTGATTCCTTTACATTCATTCATTTTGTAGTGGTTAATTTTTATCTCAACATAGTTATAGAAATGCTCATTGATATATGTGTAATAATTGTGCATGTATTTATTATGAGGACACAAAAAAGATTTATACATTTTTATATAGTAAATGTTATTTAAAAAAAGGATTCCTCCAAATACTCTGATATTTAATTGGCTATATTCAGTGATCTGACTCATAAATTTGGCAGTATCACATTTAGCAAGTAGAAAAGTTCTTAAAGTGGTCAAAAAATATAGAATATTTTTATAGTAAAAAAGCAGATATGTAAAGATTTGTTTTATTTTTCTCTTTTAGCAAATATAAATATTTTTTTTCTTTTGAAAGCATATTTTCTCCTCTTGGAAGGGTGATATGAGTTTCTTATGTGGATTTCCAGCTATTATTGTCCAGGATTATTTAGGATTATATTACTGGGGGTGTGGGTAGGGGTGGGGGTGATACTTCAACTAAGTTAAATGTTAAGTAATGGTTTGAAGACATGGACTTTGACTCTGGTTTTAAGCCATTTTAATTCTTGTTAACATTTTAAATACTGAAATTTAAAGATACTAAATCATAGATGAATGGTAAGTCTATAAACCATTACCAGTAGATGCATCATATATTTTGCATGACATTTTTAAATTTGGAATTGACTATTTGTGAAACATTACATGTGAATATATACCTGTGTCTAACACTTTGTAATATATTTGACATCACATGGCAAAATGATGAAAAATTACTTTTTTAAAACTAAATAAGATGCATTTAGATGTTTGGACCTTGAGTGTAGGTAAAGAAAACCAATATTTTCAATACCATATTTCTATTAGTAAGGATGTCTTACTGTGCATATATTCCATTGATTTCTAATGCTAAACAACTTGAAAATCCTTATTAAGAACAAGTAGTGAAATATTGTTGTCTTGGGTTTTGAATAATATATTCATCTGAAAGTTACTGTAAATAAAATACAGATGAACTTTCAGGATGTAATCTTATATCTGTTTGCTTCAGATTAAAACTTGGCTTATGGATTTGTTTTTATGAATATTTTATTTATAAATTATTTAAATTCACATTTCCGACTTTGATTTAAAGATCAATAAAATGAAAGTTCCCAGCTTTAGCTGATTTTTTAGTATTCTCTAGATAGGAACTGACTTATGAAAAACACAATTTTATATGTATTTAGGTTTTAATGTTGGTATATTGAAGTAAAAGTGGCCCTAAAATCTGCTCATACTTTTAAACATCAAAATTTATTGCTGAGCATATGCGGTAGGTAATTTTATTTTTTTTCTCTCACATAAGCACTGGCAGCACATTAAATTCCTGTAATGGCATAATTAACCAGATTATTTTTTCACTTTTACATTTTGATTGTTCCTAAGCACACTAAATTCAACTAAGATATTTAAATATATGGACATATTGATACATAAGTGAACTGGTAAAATGATGTCTTAATGCTGTAACAGCATAAATGCCATGTGTTAAAAATCAAACACATAGCTACATCATATATTACATTTACAGTGTAGATTGTATTTTGCTAACATGTAGATTTACTTTCTTCTACTGTACTGTTGCAGCCATATATATGAGATTATTTATAACTAGGTTTCTAAGAGACTCATGTTTATATTTCCAGAGGAGGGGGAAAAATAACAACATCCTTGCTTTCCCTTATAATTTGGAATGACTCTTCCATAAATATTTTCTTACTGCATCATATTTTAGCCAATTTCTTATCCCTCTGTGTCTGTTTCTGGTGGGTCTTTGACATTAGGCAAAAAATAGATGGAGTGCAGTACCTTTTAGCTGCCTGATCTCAGGAGGGAGAAAATTTCTCAAGTTGTAGACCATTCAATGATTATTACCTCAGGTTTGCCCCAAGGATATGGTAGCAACCATATTAAATACAATTTAAATTTAATTTTTAACTAAATGATTGCATTTAAAGGAAAATAAAATGATGCTTCCTGCATTATTGGAGTTTGTTGTAGTGAATAGGGATAGGGATATACCAATGTAATAATATCCTGAAAATAAGCAATATACAAGACTAAGAGAATCCTTTTATATTTCTGAGATAGTCACCAAGTTGCCCCCATTTATCAGTAGCAATCCATCTAAGACTGCCCCTACTTTTCATAATTCTTATGATCATTCATGGAAACCTAAGTCTTTAAAATAATTCCTCTTTTTCCCCTAATTGTTTATTCTTAAAGTTCCCCTTGGTGCTAGTTTCTTTTATAAAAACAAGCTAAATTTATATTTTATTTTAGCTAATAAAAAAATCTGTTCTTAATGATATTTGTTGGTAGACTTTGACAATTCTGATGTTTCCACTGAAATTGTGTTGAGAACCTTGTTGCCATAGACTGATATTCTTAAGTAGGACTAACACTAGTGTCTAAACCTAGAGACAAACTTGTCAGTGGTATTAAGGGAAGGTAATATTGAATCTGTGCTCAAACATTTGAGATTTTCAAGAGAGCCCTTTTCACTTCTTTAAGAATAAAGGACCTAAAACTCTTTGCTTATCTGATCTGTTTGTACCCATATTCCTTGATGAAGGGTTGACAAATTACTCATTGTTCACTGACCTACCACTCTGTTTTGTTGTTTTATTTAAAATTTGGTGCTGCCATGTTTACTCACGAAAGATCCAAGCTTTGCAGGTCTGATAAATGTCTTCCCTAATGAACTTGAAGAGTGAAAGCTCTTTTTTTACATTACCTTTTTATGGGAAAATTTTTGCTTTCTATCATTAATCAACACAGTATCAGCATTTTTAAAATCTTGTTTGTGTATACAAAGTTGTTTTTAAAGATATTTGTAGGGTAAATGAGTTGGTCAGGTTTTTTCCACATACCTGTGGTTATGCCCTTCCCATGATTGTATATATGCCTGCCCCAGTGGGTGTACACATGTGTGTGTGGGCTCACCTAGGCCTAGAAGGGAGGGGATAAAAGGGCAGTATCACCCTGGGAGAGAGCACAAAGAGAATACAATAGAGAATAACACAGAGAAAATGAGGCCAGAGAAAGAACACAAAGATCCTTCCTAGGTCCCCTACCCCAGCTGCCTAGCCTGCCTACTTTCCTTACAATTAGTCCAGACTAATGCCCAGTGTGCTTGTGTGCTTAGTCCCCTGAGAGAACACCGAAAACTGTAAATTCCACCAAGGGCTCAGGCATTCTTTAACTGCTTGAACTGATGACAAACATACCCAGATTGACCTGGTGAGCTTGCACTACAATATGTTCTCTCCACCAATTCTACCTATTAGACTTGGGCTACTGATTTCGCATATCAGCAGACAAAGCAACTTGGCCTTAAGGTTGAGAATTAAATATATACATAAGAGAAACTTCTGCTTTTGACTGAGTGTCAGCCAATTTCTAATGGATTTTACGTTGGTAAATTTGTCACCTTCTTGGCACAAGCTTTTGTATTATACTACTTGTAGTTATCTTTCTAATGGACATGACTGGAAGAAGGACCATTTAAAATGGTAGTAGTCACTTTAGAAAAACTTTGATAAAATGGAAATGATTTGAAATACAGTTTGGAGCAATATGTGAAAAAAACAAGGGAATAATTCCCTTTTTTGTGGATTAATATATACTAACTTTTATTCATGAAATCTTGGTGAAGTTGTGAAGGACCCAACTTAACATTTGTGCTATTGCGACAATCTCTCTCACCAAAGTAAATTTTACTTCATGTGTGCCTTCTCATTTTTCAAATGGGACACAATATGTCTGTGATAGTGAACTTAAATTCTCTTCATTTCTGTCTATAGCTGACTCACTCTGATTTCCGTTTTCTTCTTCCTCTCCTTCCCACTTATGTACTTTACTTAGGAAATTAATTCATCATAAAAATGTACATGTTCTAGAGTACATCCTGCAGTTAAATACGTCTAGTATGAAAAGGGGACAAACTGTACAATAGCAAATTCCTCAATATAGTAGTATAAGTTTTACAAAAATCTTTTTAATATTCTAACCTTTTTAAATTGAGGTAACATTGATTTATATCATTGCTTGTATATTAGAATTATAAGGTCTCTCCCCTCAGGGGTTACCATATCACACCATCACCAACACACCCCGAGTCCTCCATCATAGTTCACTGTGCTCTCTCCCTATTTTGTTCTCACCCCTTCCTTTCTCTTTTCTCCTTGGAGAGCCTCAGTTTTGTGGTCAGCTTTCTAAGGTTAGTTCTTAGTTTGATTTTATCACACTCCTTGTTTGGTCCCTCTAAATTCCACATAAAATTGACACTGTGGTATTTTTCTTTCTCCTTCTGACTCACTTGCTTTATATAATGACCTACAGTTCAATTTAGGTTGCTTTAAATGGAAAGTCAGGTTTCATGGTTGAGTTATACTTCTTTGGGAACTTAGATTGTATCCACAGATTTGCTAGTATAAACAGTGCTGCAATGAACATATGAGTGTGTATTCACTAATGAATCGGTACATTTGTAAAAGATGGTAATTTTTAATTTATATAAAATTTAAGATTTATTTCCTTTAAATCAACTTTCTAAATTCTTATCTTGGTTTTTAAAGATAAGAAAAATTGTAATTGACTACAAAAATTTGATATTTATCATTAAAAAATTAAATTTTTTTTCTATTCAAGGACATGCTTATACTGAAAATATCTTAAAAGATTTGATATTCTAAAATTCTTTTAATTTTATGACTCATGGAAACTTTTTATGTGAACATTACAATTACCAGTTGTGATTTACTTTTATATTTTAATATAATTAATAGGTAATGCCATTTTATATCTGTACAATATAGTTTAAAATGTTTTTGCTATTTTTAGTGCATAGTAAGTTCAGTTATCATTTAAAGAATAAACAAGGGTTCTTGAATGCCTTTAACCTACATCCTGACTATATTGACTTATACTTCTGACATGTCTTATTTAAAAAAATATATTTGTAATAACACAGCTAACAAGATGATAGATATGCTTGTGATTATTAAGAAAGAATTTTGTCTTCAAGGGAAAAAGTATCCATTTATATTGGGATATTTAAAAACACAAATTTGAAGGTATATATGAAATAACCTTTATCTTTCTGCATAATATAAATAATGAATTTAATGGTATGAAATATTCTAAAATATGACATAATTGGTTAAATGTACTTGTGTTTATAAAGTCTTTTTTTGAAAATTGTTTACTTCATTGATGTATACAGGAATAAAGCTAAACTTTTAAAAGTCTTCATTTTAAAATTAGCAAATTATTCTGTTTACATATCCCTTTATCATCAACAAATTATGTTATCTTGAGCTTTTGATATAATTTTAATGTGCAGCTTTGTTTAAAATATTAAGCTTAAAATATAATAGATATTAATAACTATTTTTAAAATACTATTTTTAGCATTCCTTTATAACTTTATTATGTTCTTTTCTTCTTCTGAAAACTTTTATTGATTGTGTCATTCCCTAACAGACATCAAATTCAGAATAAAATTTAATTCAAATAATATTTACACCAAAGCTATCTTTGGAATTCCTAAATAATAAATATTAGGAAATATTGATCTTTCATATTATGAAAGGAAGAATAAGAACAATTATGTTTATTTGTATATCTTTAAAATTTGATTAGTAGATAATGTCCAGAGCTCTTGCTTATCAAACTTTAGAGTTTCAAAAGAATCTGGCAAATAGGAAAATTTAGCCTGTTATTTATTTTAATATATACTATTTAGTATATTTTTAATATTTTAATATGTGCATATACTTCAAGAGTAGAGTATTATCAATTTAAAATAATATACACATCCTTATTAGGAAAAAAATGAGGTTTTTCTCTAGATTTCTACACTTTAAATTTGTGGTAGTCACATTTTAATTATGCACTAAATTAAAGGCCTAAAGTTGTTTTAATGACTTTGCTGTTATAATATTCCTATTCTCAGAATTATTAATGAAAATATCTATATGAAATTCTTCATTAATTTTATATACACAGAAGGGGAAATTATTTAATTTTTTTGCTCTGGTTAATATCTTTTAAAAACATCTAGAACTATTCATTATAATCCCAAACATATATTGACTCTGCTTGTGACTGGGACTTACTACAGGATCCCAAAATAACAGGTGAGATATTTTGATAGCATTATTGGTAAAACTCTTTACTTGATTATCAAGAGGAGAATATCATGTCAGTAAATGCTGTGTCAACATTGTTAATTCCTATCCAGTAGTACAACTTCAGTGGGTTGTTTTTTGTATACTTGTTTTGAGGAGGGTAGGCCTGGGGCTCATTCTATGCCCAGGGACTGACTTCAGCTTACCTGCCTTGTCAGTTTTTTCCCCTTCTTCACACTCTCTATATTTAGAAAACCTCTAGTTAAATTTTTTTTTTCTCTGTTTGGGCCTTATTTTGTGTTCTCAAACACACAGGTCACTCCCTATTGCCAGATTTTTTTCCCTTTCTGAAGGCCTGGTTTGGGACATGTAGAGACCCTCTTCTCAAGTGATAGACAAAATACTACATATTTCACTGTTCACCATGAAAAAAAGGATGGAAAATACTAGTGACCTCTGTGGATTTCAAAGGTGACAGATACAAAAACTTGGGCATGCTATTTTAATTTATTTACTAGTACCACTTAGGACTGTTGGGTTCAAGTACATACTGAATCAAGAATGGCTTTGCATCATTGGCTTTAGTTTAAACTTTCTTGCAACTTTGTTTTTGTGACCCAGCAGTCCCATGGGGTCAAAAGCAGCTGGTGGACAGAGATGCTGCACAGATTTTCAGGGAAGCTTCGCTGTGACAGGGACTTCTCAGGTGACTCTATATCTGAGAAAACTACTTTCTGCCAAAAACATTTAAAAAGTAAAGAGCAAAGCATTATGTCACCACTAAATCAAAACATTGAACTTGCAAAAGTCATTCCTTGACAAAACGATAGTAGTATATTCCAGATAAGGCCATATTTCTCAGCATCGTTATAAAATGTGATCCTCTTTTCTCCTGTTTCTCTCTAACCCCAGCTAGATCTTTTAGTGAGTTTACTGCAATTCTTTCAATTCTTTCATAAAGAAAGAATTGCAGCTTGAGTCATGGCTGAGCTTGTAGGTTACATAATAACCAATTGCGATATGACTGACTTTTATGGTATAAACCTGCCCAAGAGTGATCTTCAAGACACTGGAAAAAAAAAATGGCATTCATTTGGTAGCACACCTCATTTCTGAGCTATGGATTTAAAATGACCTAAAGGTAGGAACTAAAGCATTCATCCTTCTTAGGGACTTGAGACATCAATGTGACTATGTGGATGAACTTTGCACAATGTGCAGACTATACAGGTTTTCATGTCTGCTGTAAATGTCCAACAGAGAGTATTCTTGGAGAAAGGCTTTCTTAATATTTAAGTGGAGAAAGTAACTCTCTTAGAAATATTGGCCAGTCTTTTTCTCAACTTTTCTAGCTTTTACTCAATGAAAACATATCAAGTAGTCATGGTAAATGTGGTATTGGCAAAACAGGGGCTCAATAATTTATTTTTCCCAGGTAATGGTAACCTAGCTACTCCTGCCAATAAGTGCTAATATGGAACTACTTCCTGATGAGTCAAAGAGTTAGCTGGTGGCAGATAAATTTTGTTAGAACAATCCTACAAAATAGAGCAGGTAAATTTTCTACTCACTGAACATATGTACATTCCAGGTACAGATTTGTATTTCCTGACTAGAATATTCTGCCAGATAGCCCATTATGAAAAAAATCTTATAATATACCTCATTCAGGACTGTGACATAGTTACAACTTACTCTCTGTGCAAGGCAAAGATGAGTCTACTAACACACAATCTGCTACTGGGCCATTATGTGTCCTTCCTTCCTGCCATTGAACCAGTAGATTTGCATATTTCCTCTCTCAAAAATGATATTTGTTCACATAAATGTGGCTAGGTTTAATACTATTTAGGGTAAGGTCAATGTAAATGCTGCTCATTACTAGTCATAAATTACATTGCTGCACTACAACAGTGGAAAAGAGCATTATAGAGTGATTCTTGAACAACATGGCATTGAATAGCATGGGTCCACTTTAACACAATTTTCATAATATTTTCATTTCTCTATTGTATTAAGAGAGTATATATTATATTTAACATACAAAGTGTGCATTAATAAGGTGTCCAATCAACAGCAGGCTACTAGGCTACTAGTAGTCAAGTTCTTAGGAAGTCAATGTGCTTTACAGGAGGGAGAGTAGGAGTCAGCCCTCCTAATCTCTGTGTTATTCAGAAGTATTCAGAACTAAGAAGATTAAATAGTTTGTTTTATTTATCTTTCTCAAGTACACTGTTGAAAAGAAAACTATAATAACCCAGGTTGGTTTGGAGGTCTCAGATTCTGAACTAATAAAGATTTGAACAGAAGTTCTATGCATTTGATAATTAGCAAAAGGTAAAGGGAATATAGAATGGGCAGTAAAAGGAGACAATTATGATGACTCTCTTGACCACTAGTTAGGCAGTCTTGTCTGCCTTTTTAAAATCAGTGTCTCTTTTTTTTTTTCCTGTAAACAGTATGAAGAACACTGTTGATGTCTAATATTTTAGATTTAGGTAGATCCATGAGTGACTTAATATTACTCCACAACACTATAGTGGAAGAATGAAAAGTGCATGTTGTGACAACTGGATGAGGGATAAATTTGATGGATTGCTACCAATCTATTTTGTTTATAGATTTTTATGGATTGGTTTTTCTTATACCTGCCTCCTACACTACAAATCTAGTTTCTAAGGATTGCAAAATGTGTCTTCTTCCTTCTAGTTGAGTTGGGCCAATGGGAAATCTGGGTGAAAAATAAAAAGGAAAAACAGTGCAATCAGAGAATTCATCCCTGGTTCATTTCCTGTGAGGTAACCATAGACATTCTGTGTCCTTTAATATCATTTCATTGATTTCTGTTCTGCACACTTTTCAAAACATGTTTTCTCTAAATAAATGCTGTTTCCTAATTTGAGTGTTTCATTTATTTCCTGGTGGGAGCTTTGTTGAAATAGTAGTCTACTTTGAAATGCAGTAGTACATTATTGAATTAGTAAAAATAGTTTTGAAAACATAATCATGAATCTAGAGGTAACAATTTGAATGAGTTTTATAAATCTGATATTGTGAAAGTTTTCCTAAAAAACTGCATTATACAACAAAATAAAATATACTGCTTTTGGGATATGGTATAGAACTGACAAAAGACAATCTAACAAGACAGATGGATTAAGAAAAATAAAGGAGGTAAGGTACACATGAACAGGGAATTTACCAAGGTATCTTGATTAAGGAAATACCCTACTTTACCTGGTAAGGACAGAACATGGTACTCATGGAGTTTCAATTACAAAAGGGAAGAATACATTAACTTATATAATAATGTAAAAATAAGTAATATATGTATGTAAAATTATATATGTAAAATTAGACTAATATCAAGAAATCTTCTGTCAGAGTTAAGTATTCATAAGTAACATTCACATTGAATATCTTCATCATATAAGTTTTTCACATATATGTTTTTATTTAAACCTTACATAATCTTTGAGTAGCATTAGATTTAAATAATATTCATTTTACCAATGTGCATACTGAAAATGAAAAGGTCAAAAACTTGCCAAATATATTTGGCAAGAGGTAATTGAGCTAAAATCAGAACTTGGGTCCTGAGAAATCATCTTTTGTTTTTACTTTCCATACAAAAGTTATTATAGTTTTAGGGACCTAGTAGAAGCTGGATGAGAAATATGATTTTGAATAACGTTTGTAAGATGTTCTTTAATTACTCTGTAATTCTTTCTAAACTTCATATTCAAACTGTATCATTTTTTCCTAAAAATAATCTTATGTCTTCTTATATCAACAAATAATTGCTGATTTTAAATGTGGGTCCAGCATTATATAATTTAGATTAATGCCAAGCATTTTAAGCAAGCTACATAATGCAATCTTCATAAATTAAGAAAAAAACAAACAAAAACTTACTTTGCATGGTGGCTGATACATTTTTAGTTGTCTTTCAGCTAAGCAAACAGGACTGGATTTGAAGATCTGCTTTACCTAAATAATCAAAGTTATTAGTTCATAACTAGAGGCATAGTTGTGAATTTAGAACCCAATCAGGGGCATCAGTCAAGCATAACAGGAACAGTTCTGTCCACATATGTTCTGTTTTAAAATGGAACATCCATAACAGTTCACTGGAGCTCAAAATTACAGCTGAGAAATGATCAGTTAACCACCCCAAAAAACTGCATATGGGAAATAGACTGAAAAATTAGTTTCTTAACATTGACATGTGCTGTAGCATTATAGTCATGGAAAACTCTAAAGAATAATTCTCAATAAGCACTATCATATATAAATATATAATATTTACACTATAAGTAACAATATTAAATGTACAATAATGGTACTAATGTACATATATAATGATGTTTATATGTATTTATATACATAAAGAAAGATAAAGAAAAAAGTACATATGTGGTTAAAGGAAAACTTAATCTTTGGCATAAATATGTTTGTAGTATAACATTTTGAAACAGAACTCTAAAAACTAACACTAGGAAGATAAATTAAGAAATTTATATTATCATTGTGGTAGATACTGACAGCAAGAAAGGTAATCTAAAAAATGTTTCCATTTTTATAAGAAAAAAATATATATAGCTGTTCCTTGTTTATTGATTTTCCAAAAAATCTGATTAGATGCTCAAAATACTATAGAAACAGAGTAATATGCCAAGGAAAGAAGCTGCCATGTAATCTCACACTTTCAAAAAATGTTTCCTCATGGAAAGCTTCTTAACTGTAGTGCTGACTCATACCAGTACTGACTGGATGTCCAAATTAATTGAAAGAACAAAATCTGTATGAAGAAACATGAGAATAGAAACAGGACCTAGACTTATATAAACTTTTCTTTTTTTTTCTTTTCTTTTCTTTTTGTAACTGCAATCAGTTGCAATAAACTATTCAGAAAACACAACTTGTTAATGAAATAACTGAATAAATTCCTAACAGTCAAATAATTGGTTTTTAGTATAGACCTTCTAGCAAACTGCCTGCATTCAAATCCTAAATCAACCACCTACTGTGTGACTAAGAGCAAGCTAACTAATTTATATGTTCACCTGATTCCCATTTCTATGTTGGTATTATAATAATACCAATTTGTAGGGGCTGCTGTCAAATTACAATACTGGTTAACAGATAAAATGTATCTTGAAAGGTAGTTGACCTATTATAAATACTAACTGTATATAAATAGCAATTATTACTATCATTGTTGTTACATTAAAATACACAACTTCAAACAAGGAGCACATTTCTTTAACCATACTAAAATATCTATTACTCACCATATAGGAGAATCAATACAAGTCTTAATTCTGAATTACTTCCAACTCAGTAGACCTGAATCTCAGAGCAGAGGTCTTCACATATTAAGTATACAGAAAAAGTTTCTGGCTTTGGCATTGGCAAATGTTACTATTTTTACTAGACATTTTTAGGAAATATATGAATATCCTTATTTTTTAACTTCTCATACTATATTTGTTCTTCCACCTCAGTTCTACAATGTAAGAATTTTCATGCTTAACTGTGGATTCAATTTCCTTTTTCAGCACCCTTCCCTCCAACCACTCCCACCCCTGCCCCACCAATTCAGTTACTAGAGAATGCTATTTGAATTTGCTCAATACCAACAATCTATTATTGTTCCTTCACCAATTTTAATCCATTCCCATATTTTCCATACAGACTTTCACTTTCAGACCCTCCTGACTTTTATATTCATTCATTTGTTCAAACCCCGAATGTAAAAATAGCAGTTTAGTAATTGCTACCCCAGTTACTACCTAAAAATAAAATTTCTAGCTGAGTTCAATACTAATTTATGGTTCCATTTTTTAGGTGAATTTTGCATACAGTGAAATACACATCTTAAGAATAATATTTCAAGAGTTTTGACAAATGCGAACATTCACATAATTACATCCCAATTAATGCAGTGAACAACTTCACATCACATATATGTATATATTAACAAATAGATATTTTCTAGTTTTCCTCTTTTGTGCCACAGGTTAGTGAATTAATTTTCTAGACCATAGATAAATGAAATACTGTATGTGTTGAGTCTGCACTCTGTCACTCCCCATTATGTTCAACAGGGATATCATTTAACATGTTATTTCAAAGGTCACAATATTCACAAAATGGGTGCAAGAAGAAATTAGTGAGAGGCCATGTTTTGTATCTATCTTGAAAATGTTACATGATAAATGCACTCCCTGAAGCAGGAGAGCTTCTACTAGTACACCTGCCCTCTTTTTCACCTTTGATCTATGTCTACTCTTATTTTCCACACAAATCAGCAGCTTCTCAGTTTTGATATCACATCTAATTTTAGCACATGCCTTTGTTAACTTGGCCTTAGGTTATTTGTCTTGCTAATGATAAAGGTTTTTGTAGACTAAGGACATTTTATAGCTACAGAAATTTAAAATATTTCCTTTAAAGACTAACAAGGAAATAGATACAGGAAAGCAGCATGGAGAAATATAATGGGGATGTAACTAATATCATTGCAAGATATGCACTTCAGGAAATGTTTCATTTTAAGGGTTTAATAAAGTTGTGTCTAAGAGTAACTTAGAAAGTCAGAATAGGAATTATCTTCCATATACAAGTGGAAGAGGAAATTTAAAATAACATTGAAAATGTGTCAAAATTTTTGAGAGAGAAAACTAATAATTTAATTTGAGAACTCAGTAAAATCAAAAAATACACTTTAAAGAGTAGTAATATTCAAGAAATTGAAGTAGTATGTAAAAAGAGGTATTTAAGGTGACTGTGGTCAGAACCACAGCTATAAATGTTAATGATAACTTTTAAACCAAATACTTTTCTTCTTTTCATCAAAGTAATATTTTAATGTATGAATATTTCACTTTTCCTCTCTTATTGCATTAGTTGCCACTCATTTGCATATCTGTACAACTTTGTTGCTATAACTTTACAGTTAAGAGGAATGTGTGTATTCCTCACTCAACCTCCAACAGATCTTCTGTGCCATAAATATAATAAATATAATTCATTCTCTCATTTACCTCTTTTTCCCTCATCATTTCCTATCAGCATACTAATAGAGTCTAAGTAATACTCTTAGTATACTAATAGAGTATACTACTAGAGTCTAAGTAATATTCTTATTATATAGTGAGCTTATTTTCTGTGGCTATTTATATACACAAATGAGTGAAACCACCTAGTAACACTTAAATAACTCTTACTTATTAACATAGCATAATAACCACAAGATCTATATATTTTATCCCAACCCAGAAGCCACTATTTTGTCTTTTGTAACAGTAATAGTCCATGGAGTAACATAGTCCATAATTTCTTTATCAATAACCAGGTGATAGGCATTTAAGTTGCTTCCATAACTTGACCATTATAAATAAAGTTGTGGAGAACTTATGGAGTGATTGTATTTTTTCATATTAGAGTTTTTGTATCCTTTGGGCAGATACCTAGGAATGGTATTGTTCGTTCTTATGACTTTTATTTTTGAGGAATCTGCATAACATTTTCCATAAAGTTTATACCAATTTCCATTCCCACCAACATTGGAGGAGGGTTCCTTTTATTTCTACACATCCTCACCAACAATGTTGTTTTCCAGTATTTATGTTACAAGCCATTCACACAGAGGTGATGCTTCACTGTAGTTTTGATTGTATGTCCTTCCTTACAAGTGATGTTAAACATTTTTTGTGCTTTTATAACCTATCTATATGTATGCCTTTGAAGAATTGTAGGTCATTTGTCTACTTTTTGATGAAGTTGTTTGTTATTGTTTTGTTGTTTATTGAATTGTATGATTTTTTTTTTAATATGTTTTGGAAACTGATCCCTGGTTAGACATGAGATATGCAAATATCTCCTGCTAGTTTGTAAGTTGCCTTTGTTTGGTGATTTATTTTTCATTGTTGATTTAATAAACTTTCACTGATTTATTTTCATTTTTGTTTCCTTTGCAGTTGAGTTGAGTTCAAATACATGTCTGAGGTTGTTCATGAGTGGGCCATCTATATCATTTTTAATGTATTTTATGGCTTAAGGACTTTTATCCAAGGAATTCATTTTGAAATTATTGTGTATTTTTGTATTATGGAGATAAATAACGATCTTGTCCAGTTCCCTTCCTTCCTTCCTTCCTTCCTTCCTTCCTTCCTTCCTTCCTTCCTTCCTTCCTTCCTTCCTTCCTTCCTTCCTTCCTTCCTTCCTTCCTTTCTTCCTTCCTTCTTTCCTGCCTTCCTTCCTTCCTTCTTTCCTGCCTTCCTTCCTTCTTCCTTTCTTCATTCCTTCCTCCTTCCTTCCCTCCTTCCTTCCTTCCCTCTCTCTCTTCTTCCTTCCCTTCCTCTTTCTCTTCCTTTCTCCTTTTGTTTATTTGTATGTAGTCATTCAAGTTTCCCAGTATAGAAGATTTTTTTATTGTAAATGCTTGACTTTTTAATCATAGTTTAACTGCACATATTTACAAAGATTTAGTTCTGAGTTCTCTTTTATTTTCACTAATCTATGTTTCTGTTTTTATATCTAATACTCTACTGTATTGATTGCTTTCCCTTTGTAAGTTAGTTTGAAGTTAGGGTGTGTAATACCTCCATTTTTCTTCTTATGTGCCAGAATTTTGGAGAGCATGTGTGTTCTTTTGTGAGTCACACAGATTTTAAAATTATCCTATATATTTGAAAAATGTCATTTGGATTTTGATAGGTATTGCATTAAACCTTTAGTGTAGTATGGCCATTTTAATAGTATTTATTCTTCCAATTCATGAATACAGATATCTTTCTATATCCTAGGGTCTTTTTGCTTCTTCTGACAGTGTCTTCAAGATTTCTCTGTAAAACTCTAAAGTCCTTCATCTCTTTTGTTAAGTTTACTCTCAGATATTCATCATTTTGTTTGATTTCTTCACTGACCCAGAACTTATACAAATGCATTTTCTTTTAGTTTTCAGATGTTTCATTTTTCCCCCCATGTTTCCTGTTGCGATTTATTTCTGATTTTATAGTGTTGAGATCAAAGAAGATGAATGCTATACTTATAAAATTAATTTTTGAAGACATGTTCTGTGTTCAGCATGAATCAATTCTTGAGAAAGTACCAGGTGTACTTGAAAAAGATGTATATTAATTTCTTTGGGAATAGAAAGCTCTGTACATGTCTATTAAGTCCTTCTGATCCATAGTTTCATTTCAATCCATAGTTTCCTTTTTTTTTTTTTTTTACTTTTTGTTTGGGTGATGAATATATACTCATATAAGTGTTGTTTGCTATCATTGTTTCTCTATGTATTGTCAATGTATTGCTTTATATGTATTAATAGCTGTTTTACATATTTGGGTGGTGTACCTGTGATGGATGCATAACACTTATGGAAGTTACAACTTCCTGATGATTTGTGCCCTTGACCATTTTATACCTGTCTTTGTCCCTAACCACCTCTGTTTGGATACAAGTCTAATTTAGCAGTCATAAGAACAGCAGTTCCTTATTTTATTTCTCTTATTAGCTTGAAATACATTGCACCAATATTTTACTTTAAATCTATATTTGTTTAATTCTGACATGAGTTTCTTGCATGGATATCTGAATCTGAATTCACTGGTTAAAAGACATGAGAGGTTGGGTAACATAGCAGTATAACATTATATAAATTTGAAGTGTTGAGTTTCATTAGATAATTCTTATGATCTAATATATACCCAGTTAAATGAAACATTTTCTCATTCTGTATCTATTTCTTCTTTCAGTAAGATAACATTAGGAATACTGCTAAGAAAGAAAACGGGAAGTATTGTCTTCACAGTATAAATGTTCTGTAAAAATTGAGGCTTAAAATTCAAAATATTAGAGTGAATGTTCAATTTTAAGATGGACCAATCTTTGCATGTGAAATTCATGCATTACTGAGGACTCCCATGCCTAGGGGAGCCCCCCAATCTGGCCCTGGAAAGGCCCATAGAAATTCCCATTGGGTCAATGAGGACATCCCAAAATACATGGACCTCACTGGCAGCATGGTTTAATATTTCTAAATTAGCCCCATGTGTTCGTATAAAGGTCACCCCTAGACAAATAGATCAGAGTCTTAAGTTTAATTTAAAAAGTCTTTATTAACCCTCTGGGACTGTCTCCCCCATAATACACAAAGAACGATGCCCACCTTTAGGAAACAAGGGGTTTATGTTTGCAAAGCAGGATATAGAAGCAAAAAATAAAGATGTGAGTCAAGCTCTTATCATTATCTGCTGTCCTTCAGAGCCATCTTCTAAATGTAGCAAATACTTGAGCAAAGTCCTTGAGAGCTTCTGCTTCAAGGAAAAATTTAACCCTACACTTCACTATTATCTGGTGTATGTGCAGGAGAGATATGCTTACATATTACTGTTTCCTGCTGTACATGCTGGGAAAGGGTTTGGATATATCTGACCACAGCCCCTGTCCCTTCCAGAAGCATATGTTCTATGGCCATATCCAGCCTTCATTGTGCAGAGGAAAAACCTGGCCTCAGTTTCTATCTCTGAGCCTCATCCTGCCACATTAACAGACTGTCACATGACTAGTGAGTTTCTTCATAGGATCCCGCATCAGGCTAGTGATCACTTATGTGACTAGGGAATTTTTAAAGACATGTTAGAAAATCTGGTCCAACTGATCTTAGTTCTAAATTGTGAAAATAATTATAGAAAATCCTGCATACTAGTATTAAATTTGATAGTCTGTTTTTTTCCCCATCAGATAATTTGTCTTCCAAATTAATTCTTTGGTGATTGACACTCTCTAGGCTATCACATCCAGACAAATTTGTTATTTCTTCTCTTATTAAAACTCTTCTATAAATTTGGTACACTTATGAAAAAGTTTTTAATATTTTACTCTTTATATCTATTTTAAATATAACCAAAGCTATAGTGTCATATAAATTTTGATAGAATTATATTTTGTACAAATAATTACATGTCAGATAATGTTATAACGATGAACAATCTTTCTTTCTGGAACATATGCCCAGTTCTATATCTAGCCAGTTTTGAAACCATGATTTTCAAAACAGGAGGGAAAACTTTAGTCAGAAAGTTAATCTGCCACATGCTAGATATATGTTTTTATTTTATTTTATTTTATTTTATTTTGGTACTCCTCCCACATTCTTTTTTTTAAATAGCAAGACTTTTTTTTCTTTTCATGTAGAAGGTAGTACATTAATTCACATACTGGCACAAATTTCAGACTTGTTACATTTCTCTAAACCAGGGTGCTGGCCTCTTTTTGTGTAAAGGAATAGATAGTAAACATTCTGGTCCTGTGACCTGTATGCTCTCTACTGTAAATACGCAAACATGATACGTAGCACAAAAGTAGTCATGGCCAGTAAGTAAGTGAATACGTTTGGTGGTATTCTAATAAAACTTTATTCATGGACAATAAAATATGAATGCCATAGTTTTTATACTTCTACAAGAAAAAATAATTTTTTTCAGTGCCTCATACAGAAATAAGTAGTTTGAGAACTCCTGCTCTAAACTATCTTGTGTTAGGGTATGATTTTACTGTAATGTAAAATTTTACAATCCTAGTCAGATTTAGTATTCCTTCTACACTTTCTTTAGAACCCATATTCATCTATAAAGGTTTATTGAGTTTCACTTGTATAATAAACCTTTTCCCCTAGAAGACTAAAGTAATTCATCTAAAATTCTACATCTAGTAATTATTAGGATTTGTGCTCATTCACATATTATCATCTTGGAAATTGTGTCTCAGTCTTGTTACAATCATAAAAGAGGATATGTATGTCATACCTCAACATCACTCTGCTAAGAGTTAAGAAATCTGGGAAGTTAATTTTCCCATCTCACATTGTTTGATGATAACCCTAATGTGAGTTAGCTTGCTGGTACTTCCACCTGCCCCTTGTGTACTCTGAGGTTAGTCCTATATTCTGGGGAAACTCCCAACAGAGAGAAGAGGGTGCTTGATGCAGGAAGTTGTTAGTGTGTGTGTGTAAGGTACAACTGCATATAAAGGTGACCTCAGATCACAATCTCAGACCTAAGGTGATGAGACAGAAAAGTAAGTATTGTTACTGTGCACACTTTTCTGTTTCAAACCTTTCATCTCTGCTATTATATTTAAGATGAATACTGACCTTCTTGCTAGGTTTTGTAAGGACTTCCACACTGAAGCTACCATATGTCAATTACTAGTCTCAAATAATTTGCTCCAGGACAACTGAATTGTTTATAGGTATTAAACACATCCCTCTCTGCTTTTACAAAACTAGGATGTTGCCCAATCTCATCCTCAAATTTTGATTGATCAAAATCATTGTTTGCAATACAAATAAGTAATCACCTCCTTCGGAATGCCCATTGGGAATATCCACACTTAGATAGGTAATTCTTTTTATTCCCAAATAACGTTATCACAGTCATGTAATATGTTTATCCTTCTATATATACATTATTGTAAATTTCTCTATACTTGTTTCTTTTACCTCTATTTCACTTTCAGCTCCTTGAGGAAAAAAAAAATCTGTGTCTAATTTATTATTATTTTTTACCATCCTAGTAAGTCTGACATAGCAAATTGTTCATACTTACTGAATAAAACATTAACTTCTTGGTGTCTCATATGCAGAGGAGTAATTCAATCTGAGCCAGTCACTTCCGAGAGCACAATGGGCCATAACTCATGGGTATATTAATTTTCTGTGTGAATATTTTTTATGATTTTATTCCCATTTATGTCAAAACATCTATTTTATATTCAATCTTAAAGTAAAGTATGCATTGCATAAACATTTCAAGTGTTCAGCTAAGATATAGGAGTAAATCAATGCTACTTTAGCTGTCAGTGAATAAAAAAATGCTTTAAAGGCATAAGATTTCTATACTACTCAATGACCGACTGTTAGATGTGGTGAGTTAAGAAGACAAAATGTGAAATTTGCATTTCTATGGCATATTTTGATTGAATATCTTGGAGTTAAAGAAAATTCCTCCCTCTTATTTTCCCAGATAATTATTTTTGTTGAGTATGTCCTAATATCTCTTTCAGAATAAAGAATTTTATTTTTCAAGTTTAATGGTTACTTGAATATTAAATTTAACTCATTTCTAAAGAAAATCCATTGTTTTGTTTTAAGCACTATGGAAACCAATACTGCACCTCCCAAAATAAGATTTCTAATTTTAATGAAAAGCCATAGATATAAAACTAAAAAAAAAAAAAAAAAAAAAAAAAAAAAAAAAAAAAAAAAAAAAAAAAAAAAAAAAAAAAAAAAAAAAAAAAAAAAAAAAAAAAAAAAAAAAAAAA
>PVHY01001923.1:85462-102824 GCA_004024945.1 Uropsilus gracilis | reverse complement strand
AAAAGAATTGTATTATATATGATATGGTCATAACACATAGAATACCTCTCAATAGCATATATATAACAAGAAGAAAGTAGTTCTTAGTTTTATTTATTTTGCAAGTCAGTGGAGGAATTTTTTCTGAAATACTCAAATTTCAAAAGTCTTTGTTCTTTCTGTTGAGATTTGACAGATGTGGGCTCAGCAGCAGTCACATAGAATATTGTTGGATGTGACATGTGTACAGATGAGATAATATCTTTTGCCCTAGGAGGTTCATTTAGTCCTCCTCAGCACCTTTGACCCACCTCACCTCAGTCAATACATCCTCACAACAACAGAATTAGCAGGCATTTTCTGAAAATTTCTGTGAATAAAAATAAACCCAGGCCTTGTACCATTTGATTTTTCTTGACTCTTTTCTTAAATGTGAATAGAAAGTACATTTTTCCACACACAAAAAAAATTTAGTCATTGCTTTCACTAAACAATGATGATCAGTTTTATAAGATCATACTAATAAATTTTAAATAACCTATTTCCATGATGCATTTTAGGCTTTATATTTTATGGTAGACATACAAATTCAGTTAAATTTCAAATATACTTCACATGTGGTTGTGGGTTCATTTTTAGATAGAATTGTAAAATATTATTAATTACTAATATTGGTCTACTGTAAATTTACTAAAGTAGAAATAGAGACTTTTACCTGTATTTGGATGATTTGCTCTTAAGTGTGATTTGGATAGCAATTCTAATGGTTCCTCTTCAAATTCTATAAAAGGAAAAAAGAGAAAAAAATGTAAACAAAGGCTCATAATGTTGAAAATCAAGATTGACAGAAACCATTATGCTGGAATTGATGGTAATTTTAAAGCAATCCTATCTAGACTTAGAGAAACTTAATCAGAGTTAACAAACTGTGGTTTCACATAATGAAAAAAAAAGTCTGAAAAAAGATTTTTAATTATTCAGTGGCAACCTTAGTGTGCCTCAGACTCAAGGAAGCGGGACTGGTGGTAGAATAAGTGCCTCCACTATTCACCTATCGAATGCTGCCTTGTCCTCAGTAGGAGCTCTCAGTATCTCAAAACTTGTTCTTTTCTGCACCTTTATAAATCCACATCAGCTAGAGATGGGATGATTATAATAGTTCATGGTTCTCTGCATTTATAGAGATAGAAGAAAAATAAAAGTTATACCACCAAATAATGTTATTGCCCTCGATTTATAAATACAAATGCCAACATTAAACATAATACTTAACTTTTCTGAGACCACACTGTAATCTTTAGTAGGTGTAAATGATAATGTAAGTGAAATCACTTGGCTTAAATTTAAAGACTATTTAAAAAAATAACAGTAATATACTTGGTTAATAGAATTAATAGAAGTAAATTTGTAGTCAATGACTGCTGATTCTGTACCAAACACTGATTTAGTTTCTTTTTTGTTTGGATCCCTGTCCACACCAAATAGGTGCAATTATTTAATCTACCCAGGCAAGTTAAGGGAAAACTTAAAGAGAAAAAACAAACTGGCCTACTAATTAACATGAGGATAATTCATATAATTCTATTGGAACCTATGTCAAGCTATATTACCTGACATTCTGATTTATTTATAATGTTTAAGAAGTTATGTGCTATTTTGTCATGGCTGAGCCTATATAATTTTCTTTCTTCTGAGTCTTGTTTAAGTTTTGTATTTTGATACACTCTAAGGTAAACTAACAGATCATACTTTGCTATATGCAAATAAAAATAATGAGGGAAGGAAAAGAGAAGAGCAAAGCATGAAGTTAAAGAGAAAAGAATCAGGGATGATTAAATGAAGTCAAGTTTCATTTCAAACTTATTGCTGTAACTACATAATCTACATTAAATAATAGCCCCTACTTTGTGTCTATCACCTCCATAGTAATATATTTTATTTTAATTAAAAATTAATAGGTTGTTTATATGAGTAGTTCTACACGGCAATAGGAAACTAAACAAAGAGGTTGGTTTTTATATTGTAATTCATACTTTTTTATTCATACTTTTTCATTGTATTTGCCAAACTTTCTGATGAGTAAGTGAACTAAATTTTACATTAGACTAAATTAAAAGAAATTGATATTAGCTGGCTGATATGCATTCACTTATGTGCTGAAATTAATGATGTAGAAATAACTTCTTTGCCTATTCTAGTGAAATGCTGAGGTGAAGTTAGAAGTTTATGTCACAAACTTTGAAGAAATGTTCAATAAAACAGTTATATGAATTTTTTTTGTGTTGTTTTTAAGAGATTTTTAAAAGAGAAATGTATGGTTTCATATGTATTGTACATTCATGTATGTGTCTGTTAAACTCTTAAAAACTATGTAATTTCATAATTAAATGAAAAATGTATGAAAAAAATACACACGATAATGTTCTGATATTACTAGACAATCAAAAATAGGCAGTTTTATGTATAGAAATATCTTAACATGGTATGATCAATATATAGCAAGTCTCAAGTGCAAAGTTACCAACTTACTAAAATCTTCCATTTTTAGGTTTTTTAATAATATCAAAGAAGTAATTTGACACAGCCCCTATTATAATGCAATTAAACAATTCTAGTCACCAATATAAGTGTATCTGGTTATAAGGCTTAATTTTTCTACATTAATAGAAGATGTGTATATTCTATATTACTAAAAATAATGTAATACCTGGAATCAATTGATATAGAGTTTCAGGATAGAGCAATCATCTATTCAATTTCCAAGCTTTTCTTACTCATAATATTCCATCATGAATCATTTTTATTTACTTTAAAAAATGTCTATATTTCAAAGTGCATGCTATTACAACCACTTTTAATCTTAATAAAAACTAAAGAATGCCTTTCTTTGTCTATATATCCAAAAGTATTTGTTTCAATATATCAATTTTCCTACATAAATTTTAATATTTGATCCCTTTGAAAAAAGTATTTCATATACCTGAATGTTGTTTCTCAATTAAATGACCACCAATGCAAGGCAAAATCCACTGCATGTAAAGTTTCCATTTAAAAACAGAATTTATAGACATTATTTTGTACATGCTTCTCAGTTAGCAATTGCAAAGTGAGACACTATCTTTGAATTTACTTCTCACTTGCTATTAGAAATAGGAAGTAAGGAAACTGAATTCTGACTTCCTTAATATAAATCATGCCAAATCATTAGTTCTGTCCCCTGTGAGCCAATTAACTTCAAACAGAGAAACATCTATTCTTTCCTTATAGTAAAGCTATATTTCTGCTAATTTACTGAAAAAAAAATCATATACCACTAGGCTCAAGGTGCAAATGTCTGAAATACCACCTCCAAGTATCTAACAGGGCATTGCCTATTTATCAAGTTCAGCCTGTGGTTCATCAAGCAGTGCAGATGTGTGAATTAAGAAGAACATAGAGCCACACTTAAAATGACTTAGGCTCTCAAATGATGGGAGTCTGTTTTTCACTAAGATTTCCTTTAAATCTAAGGTATTTTTTATTCCAAGCATAAGGAGTGGTTGTTTCTACTTTGGAAGAACATTTTTTTTTATTTCATATATAGATGGTAACACCAACAGTAGGACAACATGTAATACCCTCAAACCCAAATTGCATCATTTGTGAAAAGGTATAAACTTAACAAATTATGTGTTTTATTATTTATATATGTTGTGCTGTTTGACTTCCCATCCTCTAACAGACACAGAGGTAGTTTACCCACATACATTTAAGACAGACTCACCTTTTGTGGAGTCTAGAATTTGTCTTTGAAAATAATTTGTCTTGGAAAATTTAGAGAAAA
The DNA here is from genome assembly GCA_004024945.1 of Uropsilus gracilis. Lineage (NCBI taxonomy): Eukaryota > Metazoa > Chordata > Mammalia > Eulipotyphla > Talpidae > Uropsilus > Uropsilus gracilis. Next base: position 99,022 of record PVHY01001923.1, on the reverse strand, counting down.
AAGCCAAATTTGTCCATGTAGTTAGCTTGAGGAGAATTCAAATTGTCTTACTGAAACCTAGATATAAACTTTAATTGCTGAAATTATGCTCATTTTTCAAAATTAAGTCACACCTATAAAACTAGAGAAATATGTGTAAATTAAACACAGCTTAATGAAAATAAATAGAATACCCTAGAACAGAAGGAAACAGGAATAAATTGAAAGATAAGCAACCTATTGCAGCACTATTTAAAATTGCAAGGACATGGAAACAACCCAAATGTCCCAAAACAGATGAATGGATGAAAAAGATGTTATACACAATGGAATATTACTCATCAATTAAAAATGACAAATTTGATAAATTTATAACATGGATGCACCTAGAAGAAACCATATTAGCAGAAACAAGTAAAAAAGAAAAAGACAGACACCAAATGCTTTCACTATTATATGGGACATGGGAAGTTTGTTGCCAGGGGAAAGTATTACTGAAACTTAGTGATGGGTGTGTAGAAATAACACAGAATTGTAGAGGTGTAAATCTATAGTCCTAAGAAATACATTGTTATTGTAGATCAACATTGTCTAAGTAAATATGAACTTTAAGAAAAATATACAGAAGGGCAATTCTTAACAGATTTTATAGATATTAACAGGCTAATAAAGAAACACCATGAAAAACTGTGTATTCGTTAGATAGTTTGTGTGAAATGGATATATACCTTGAAAGAGAAAAATTACCAGAGATAACTGAAATAATGGATTATCTGAGTAGGAATGTACCTAGTAAAGATATTGCATTCATGTTTAAAAAACTTCTAATAATCTAGCATCTCATATAGGAGGTATAAGATCCCCTTCTTCAGGTATTGTTATACCACATTCACCACCAAAGCACTCATAGTCTTCCACCACAGTACACTGTGCTCCCTCTACACTTTGATCTCTCTCTTGCACCTCCCAGTCTATTTCAGTTATGCAGTGCATGGTAATATAAGCTATTGAATTTGTTATTAATGCAGATTCAGGGCTCTACTGCAAATTTGTAAAATCAGTACATATGAGTAAGACACATAAAAGGTATACATTTTTAAAGTCATAGATTTCTCATTTGCTTACAAGATTATGAATGACCACATCTGTCCTAAGCAACATTAGTGACACTAATAGCTATTGTACATTATTAAACCTGGGATTTAGATTCCTTTGGTACTAGCTAATTACATTAATAAAAATTATTTTAAAAATTGGATAAAAATTAAATATATATTTGCCTCTATGCTGAAATATGTGCAGTGTGTGAAAGCTGTTATGTCACTTTTCCTTTACATTTCTAAGGTTAACATCCATAATGTGCCTCATGCTATTGAGATTGGTTTTTAATCATGAAATTCTACTTTTTATGTGATTAAAATGTTAACTTCTACACATTTTTTTTGCATCATGTTATGATTGTGTATGTATTCACAGTTAATTTTATCATATTAGTGAGGCCATGTATTTCAGATATTTGATTTAAAAATGTATGGATGTAACCCTGGCTGTATTGTTTATGTGAGATTAACATTTAAATAAAAAATCTTCAAGGAAAGAGATTGCTCTCCATAATGTGCTCATGTCTCATTCAATCAGCTAAATTCTTTCTGAAAAAGACTGACCTTTGAGGAAATAAAACTCTACTAGTACATGGCCTTTGAACTTTAGTTTCAGTGCTCAGATATTTCTGTCTTCTACTACTTGTTTAGGGTTCCTTCTTCACAGCTACTCCCTATACTTGCTTAGTTTATAAACTGACATATAAGACTCTGAGTCCCTTGCTAATGTGTTTTCAGAACAAGAGTGATTTATTTGTATAAGGTACCAAGATACATATAAGCAAGTCATCTGATTTCTAACTGCATCCCTCCATGCCTCCACTGTATGAGTAGCCTTCCTCCTGCTGATAAAATCAGTGAATTTTACCAAGATAGTGATCTTTGAAAGAAGCTACAGTGAAAAAGGAAGGCCTCCAAACCTACATGGTGCAACATTGTATGAATAGGGATTACAAATCCCCTAAGAAAATCATTTTCCAAATTTTGAATGTAATGACACCTTAAATGATTAATCTTTCTAAAAACAGCACTCATATGACATTTGTATGCTAAAAATTAAGATGTCCTGTTTTAATTCACTAGTAGCTTCTTCAAAAATGTTCAGTATTGTATTTACTTAGGAGAAGAATAACCACTCTTGTGCATGAGAAAGAAAATAGATAAAATGATTTGATCTATGGTGCATAGCAATCGGTAGTATTTGGGGTGATTTTGATGTTTATGGGGGAGAAGTTTCTATCAGATTTCATTTAGTCTGGAAAATTGGACCTTGATACAAACTCTATAGTATTCCATGCTTCAGACAGGCTTACAGACCTCTCCATCTGTCAAATATCATGCTCTTTGGTTTGGAACATATTCCTTGTTTTGGAGAATTATGTTTGAACAGATGGAGTGGCCTGTTTGTAGATAAAATTAACAATGCATTTCTGTATATATCAGTTCATTCTAGTTTTCATAATTTTTTCCCTGTGGTATTTGAAACCCAGATTCTGTGTGTTGTCTGAAAGAGACTATGAAAATGCTGAGCTTGAACAACTTAAAATAACTCCATTGGAATTGTGGTCAGTATTGAAGGTCTTAAAATGTTACTTCACAATTAGAGGGAATATTTTGAGTAGGCTTAAAAATATTGAATAATCAAGCCTCTCCTATCTCTCTAAAATATTCTAAATCTCTAGAACCATTTAAAATTAGAGTTATGTTATTTTATGCCCTATATGTTTTGATGCTTTCTGTTAAAATGATATTTTCAGATAGTATTAACTATCATTGCTCTAAGAGAGAGAGAGAGAAAAAATATGAGAATTTTAATGGTCACTAGAAAGACAACATAAAGATATTTCAAAAATGAAAATTATTTTGTCCCATGACAAATGTGTGAACAGCTAGATGCATAATTATGGGTAGCCTAATAAATTATATGTTGCTTAAAATGTTATTCTTAATGTCTTTTAATTCATTAAAATAGATACAGCAAATATATAAATGAAGTTAATATGTGAAAATATTGTCAATACAATCCTAAATATTTTATTATTCTGGTTTCTTTTAAATTATAATATGCATATATATTCTATATAAAAGGAAATTAACAAAAAAATAAAAATTATTCTCCCAGTGTTTCTATTCTAACCCTTAACATATCCAGAACTTCTATAACATGGCACAAATATTTTGATATAATTATATTTTCTTCCATTAATTTTATATTTGCAAGGTAAATGCTCATCATAACTATTTGATTTCACATTTACTTATTTTTTTGATTGGCTTTGAACTTACATTGTTACATTCCAACTACCCCATGTAAAGGTTTTCATTGTTCCTGGGTTGTGTATACAATTTACAGAAAATTGTTTTCTGAAATCTTTTGTTTCTAAATTAAATTCTTGGTATTTTTATTAATACTAGTTTATTCTGACTAAATTTCTATTCCATCAGGAAATATATCAAGAGATCTTTCCATTCATATTTTAAAAATCTATAATTCATTAACTGGAAAAAAAAGGACTTGAAGTATAATCTATTAAGAGAGTAATAATGACTGTGTAAAGCAAATGCTTAAAATGATTTCTATAAATCCATTATTTTTAGTTGTTAAATTTTAAACATTAAAATGTGTGGTTTTTATATATGAAAGGCACCTGCAATGTGTTCTGACTTTAAAACATTACACATAGATTTATTATGCTACTAGAAAACCGTAGATAGACAGAATTAATTGCATTTTCTAGAGAACAGTGGGTCATTCATTTATATGTTGTTATAATTGTGATAATGGTAGGATTTTCTCCATCATGTAACAGCACTATAGGGTACCCACCATCAAATTATTCATACTTTATTGTGCTTCCTTTGCTCTTTGCTACTACCCCTGCCTTACTCCTCCCACTTTGGATGTTTCAGTTCTATAATCAGTTTTCAAGAGGTTAGCGTTTAAGGTTGCCTTTCTCTACATTTCACTAATGTAGTAACAGCACCCAGTATTTATCTTTCTTCTTCTGACTATTTCACTTAGCATTATCACTTCCAACTTCATCTATGTTGCTGTAAATGACATGAATTTATCTTTTGATTGCTGAGTAGTCTGCATTCTTTTCATCTTGGTGAACTGCAAGACTGTTTTCCAGGTCTTTTGATTAAACAGAACTATGATATTACTGGTTACATTAAGTGCACTTGTGTATATGACTTACAGCTAACATTTTAAAAACAAGATGTATCTCCGTCTTTATCACACTGATTCACTGTTCCCTGCTACCAGCTGGATACAGAGGAACCAACTGAGGACTGAATCAAGCCTACTAAAATGAAGACTGATTTCTCCCTAACTTTGTGGATCCTCCTGGCCTGCCAACTCCAACTTTAGTGACATATTGAAGAAGAAATCATCTTAACTGATACTTGGGAATTATTTGTTGAAATTCATTTTATATCCTAATACTTACACTCCTGAGGAATAAAAAGTAGTGAAGAATTGGTGTGATACAGATTTTTCTGGTTGCTTTCTTGAGGTCATATTTCTTGTATTGTTTAATCTGAAATAGTGATGAGTTACTAGGTTTTCTATCTCTCAACAACTTTGATGATAGAATATTTCTGCTTTCTATCTCTCAACAACTTTGAAGATAGAATATTTGCGCATGGTTTCTTGTTATTTTTATGTGATGGAAACTTAATATTTTAAGCATTTTAACAGATTATAGATATTATAAATATGTATTTATTAAGTCTATAAAACATTAATAAGGATATTGTATGGAATGATTCAATACTAGACAGCAGACTGAGGATAATTATTTTTACATTACTTGATTCTATTAAAATTTTACATAGTTGCAGATAAATATTTAACCACTTGTGTTTCTATTTGCAGCATGAAAGCTTTTAGAAAAGGTATCAAGCATAATATTTTGATAATAGACACTCTGTTGTTATTCTTATCTGAAGTAAACAGTCTTGTTAGATGTTAAATATGTTAATAAGCAAAGACAGTCAAGGAATAATTGGTATATAAAAACATCAAATTAGAACACATAAATTCTCAGCATACATCATATCTAATACTCCTATAATCAAACCTGCTGCAATAACAATAATCCAATATTAAAAAAACTAAAAATTCAGTGTTTAGCATGAAGCAAATTATTTTTTTAAAACATCAAATAATTTATTTAAATATAAATTTCACATCTTTGTAATTCCCAGGATTCACTCCCCCCCCATCCTCCCTGATTATTCCCCCTCTGCCCCACCCCCCCACCCACCTTGAGTTGTGTACTTCAATTTGGTTGTTAGCTTTGTTGTTGTTTTTTACTTTTCCTCGTAGCCTTGTGTTTATCTTTCCCAAATCCCATATAATAGTGAAACCATTTGGTGTCTGTCTTTATCTTTTTGGCTTGTTTCTGCTAATATGATTTCTTCTAGGTGTGTTCATGTTATCATAAATTCATCTAATTTGTCATTTTTAATCGATGAGTAATATTCCATTGTGTATATATACCACATCTTTTCCATCCATTCATCTGTTTTGGGACATTTGGGTTGTTTTCATGTCCTTGCAATTATAAATAGTGCTGCAATAAACATGCGGGTGCAGGTGTCCCTTTGTACCCATACTGAGGTCTTCTTTGGGTAGATTCCCAGAAGAGCGATTGCTGGGTCAAAGGGTAGTTCCATTTTCATTTGTTTGAGAGTCCTCCACAACTGCTTTCCATAGTGGCTGGACCAGTTTACATTCTCACCAGCAGTGTAAGAACATTCCTGTCACTCCACATCCATGCCAGGACTTGTTGTTGCCTGTTTTTTTAATGTGGGCCATTCTCGCTGGTGTAAGGTGGTATCTCATTATGGTTTTGATTTGCATTTCCCGTATTGCTAGTGACATTGAACAATTTTTCATGTGCCTTTTGACCATTTGTATTTCCTCTTTGGAAAAGTGTCTTTTTAGTTCTTCTCCCCATTTTTTTGATTGGGTTTCTTGTTTTGTTTTTGTTTAATTGTGTAAGTTCCTTGTGGATTTTCATTATTAAACCCTTATCACTCTTGTGGAGGGCAAAAATTTTTTCCCATTCTGATGGGCTTCTTTAGTTTTTTCTGTTGTCTCTTTTGCTGTACAAAAGCTTTTTAGTTTGATGTAGTCCCATCTGTTTATGTTTTCCTTCATTTTTTTGCATCTGTAGATGTTTCTAGAAAGGGATTTCTGAATTGTAATTCATGGAGGGTTTTGCCCAGGTTTTCTTCTATGTGTGTTATGGTTTTGGGGCTGACATTTAATTCTTTTATCCATTTTGAGTTGGTTTTTGTGTATGGTGTGAGGAAATCTTGGTCCATTTTTTTTTTTTTGCAGGTTTTAGTCCAATTTTCCCAGCACCATTTATTGAAGAGACTATCTTTGTTCCAATGTAAATTTTCCCCTCCTTTGTCAAATATTAGTTGACTATACATGTATGGTTTTATTTCCGGGCACTCAATTCTGTTCCATTGGTCTGCTTGTCTGTTGTTGTAATAGTACCATGCTGTTTCAATTATTATGGTTTTGTAGTATAACTTCAAGTCTGGAATAGTTAGGCTTCCATTCTCTTTTTTTGGCTAGGAGGTTTTTTGAATTTCATGGTCTTTTGTTATTCCATATGTGCTGTGCGCCATTTGCATTCCAAAAGAGTCTTGCATTCCAGATGAGTTAAAGGAAAACATCTCTCATTAATGGCCCCTGGGAAAACCCAGGAGAGCTATCTGGAATGACCTTTTGATGTAAGCAAATGGCACACCTGGTTTTTCCTTATCAATGTAAAGATCTTCCCAGGATTAGAGACCATCTTCTACATCCTCAAATTTACACCTTGTTTAGAAAGCTAATTGCTTCTCAGGATGGTTTATCTTTCATGGAATTCACCAGACCTTCACCAGGCCCTGTCAGGCCTTGGACCTGTGCCTATAAATACCTCTCCCTTTTGTTAATAAAGTTGTCTCATGGTTCATACTTCCATTTGACCCCCAGCTGTAGCTGGGCCATCTCTCCTCGTTGTTTCATTTCTCATATCCTATGCGGCCGCCAACACATATGAACTTCTGTAACTGTTTTTCTATCTCTTTAAAGAATGTTGGGCTTTTTACAAGAATTGCATTGAATCTGTAGATTGTTTTGGGAAGGATGGTCATTTTGATGATTTTATTTCTTCCAATCCATGAGCAGGGGATGTCTTTCCATTTCCTTATGTCTTCCTCTAGCTCTTTTAGCAGTGTTTTAAAGTTTTCTTTCTATAGTTATTTCACGTGTTTTGTTAGGTTTATTCCCAGGTATTTAATTGTTTTGGGTGCTATGGTGAATGGAATGACTTCTTTATCTTCTTCTTTTTCTTCTTCGCTTTTTGCGTATAGAAAGGCTATTGACTTCTGTGTGTTGATTTTGTAACCGGCTACCTTACTGAGCTGTTTTATTGTTTCAAGAAGTTCTTCTGTAGATTTTTTGGGGTTGTCTACATAAAGAATCATATCATCTGCATTTAATGATAGCTTCAGTTCCTCTTTTCCTATTTGTATCCCTTTTATGTCTTTCTCTTGCCTTATTGCCCTGGTAGCACTTCCAGTGCAATATTTAAAAGTAATGAATAGAATGGACATCCTTGCCTGGTTCCAGACCTTAATTGGAATGGTTTTAGTTTTTCCCCATTTAAGATGATGTTTGCTGTAGGTTTGTCATAGATGGCTTTTATTATGTTGAGGTATGTTCCTTTGACCCCAAATTTTTCAAGGTTTTTTATCATCAATGGGTACTAAATTTTGTCAAATGCTTTCTCTGCAACTATTGATATGATCATGTGGTTTTTCTTCTTGTTGATGTGGTGGATTATGTTAATTGTTTTCCAGATGTTGAACCATCCTTGTGCCCCTGCATAAATCCCACTTGGTCATGGTTAATAATGATTTTTAAGCATCACTGAATTCTATTTGCTAGGATTTTGTTTAAAATTTTTGCATCTGTGTTCATTAGGGAAATTGGTCTATAGTTTTCTTTCTTGGTGCTGTCCTTATTTGGTGTTGGTATGAGTGTAATGTTTGCTTTCGTAGAATGTGTTTGGGAGCTTTCCTTCTTTCTCAATTTTTTGGAAGAGTTTTAGTAGAATAGGTGTTATTTCCTCTTTAAATGTCATGTAGAATTCATTTGTAAAGCCATCTGGTCCTGGGCTCTTGTTTTTAGGGAGGATTTTTATGACTGTTTCAATTTCATTGCTTGTGATTGGATTATTTAGGTTTTCTATTCTGTCTTTTTTCAATTTTAGGTGGTTGTATTTTTCCAAGAATCTGTCCATCTCTTCCAAGTTGTATTTGTTTCCATATAGGTGTTCATAGTAGTCTCTGATTAGCCTGTGGATTTCTTTTGTGTCTGTTGTAAATTCTCCTTTTTCATTTGTGATTCTGTTTATATGAGTGTTCTATCTTCTTTGTGAGCTTTGCAAGAGGCTTATCAATTTTATTTATTTTTTCAAAGAGCCAGCTCTTCATTTTGTTGATCTTCTGGGTAGTCTTTTTGGTTTCCAGGTTATTTATTTCTTCTTTGATTTTTATTATTTCTTGTCTTCTGCTGGGTTTTGGCTTTTCCTGTTGTTCTTTTTCTAGTTTTTCGAGTTGGGAGATGAGGTATTTTTCTTTGAATAGCTACTTTTTTTTTGATATGGGCCTGTGTTGCTATGAACCTTCCTCTTAGATATGCTTTTGCTGAGTCCCAAACATTTTGAAAATTTGTGTCTTCTTTTTCATTCATTTTGAAGTAGGTTTTAATTTCTTTAATCTCTTCAATTACCCATTCTTCGTTTAGTAGCATATTGTTTAGTCTCCAAGTATTGGCCACTCTTCTTGCTTTCTATTCATGTTAATTTCTAGTTTGATGCCTTTATGATCTGAGAAAAAGGTTGGTATAATTTTAATTTTTGTGTATTTATTCAAATTTTTCTTGTGTCCTAATATGTGGTCAATTTTAGAGAAGGATCCATGTGCATTTGAAAAGAATGTGTATTCTTTTCCTTGGGGGTACAGTGTTTTCTGTATATCTACGAGGTCCATTTAGTCTAGGTCTTCTTTTAAAACTTTTGTTCCCTTATTTAGTTTCTGTTTTGTTGATCTGTCCTTTGGTGTGAGTGGGGTGTTAAAGCCTCCTACTATGTATGTGTTTTCATCAATATTTGTTTTCAGTTCTGCTAGTAATTGCCTTATGAATCTTGGTGCTCCCTTGTTTGGTGCATATATGTTGATAATTATTATGTCTTTCTAGTGGGTTGTACCCTGAACTATTAGGTAGTGACCATCTTTATCCTTTGTTACTTTTTTTATTTTTAAATCTGCTTTGTCTGCTATGAGAATGGCTACCCCTGCCTTTTTTGGGGGGTGGGGGGGCATTTGCTTGTAGGGTTGTTTTCCATCCTTTTACCTTCAGTCTATGCTTATCTTTGGAGATTAGATGTGTTTCTTGGAGGCAGCAGAAAGTTGGGTTCTGCCTTTTGATCTAGTCCGCTACTCTGTGTCTCTTTATTGATGAATTAAGAATGTTAACATTTAGAGTGATTATTGATGTTTGAGGTTCTAGAGTTGGTTTTCTTATAGACTTTTTAAGGTTCCCTTAGCTTCTTGTTACGTTCATTCTATTTATTCTTGTGAGGTCTTTGTACTTGAGACTTCTTACAAGATTTCTTGTAGTGGGGGGTTGGTGGTAGCAAATTTCTGGAAACTTTGTCTGAGAAGATTCAAAAATATGGAACGCTTCACAATTTTGCATGTCATCCTTGCGCAAGGGCCATGCTAATCTTCTCTGTTTTGTTCCAATTTTAGTATATGTGTTGCCGAAGAGAGCACTGAAGCAAATTATTGATCTGAGAATTATATTTGGAATTTTTTGCTTTATAGCTTCTTAAATATTCCAGAACTTAAACTTAATATGTAAGTGGAAGCCACATAACTAGCATGGACAGTTCACAAAACTAAAACTTATAGTATTGGAGTAGTATATTCCTAGTTCTATACTAGTAATAATATCCAATGACTACAGTAAAATCTTTAAGTAGATCATGATAGGCATGGTGGCGCATGCCTGTAAGGGGCAGCCTATGAAGCCACGGCCAGGGCCAGGGATTTGCATGTCATCCTTGTTCAAGGGCCATGCTAATCTTCAAGTCCCACCAGGGGCACATAGAAAGACCTAGTTCCAAAAAAATATAGCTGGGTATGATGGCACACACCTGTAATCCCAGCTACCTGGGAAGCTGAGACTGGGGATTGCTTGAGTCTGTGGTACCCTGGGCAATGTGAGACTGCGGTCCCACAGGCAAAAAAAATAGCAAGACCTAGTCTTAAAAAAAAAAATCTTTAAGTTGATCAGTTAATTTTGACTATTCATTTAACATTATAATATTTACCTTATGAAAAATCATGGCCTCTTTTACATAATTTTTATTATCTCTAGTAGTGGTCAAAATATCATTGATTATTTATTTAAAAATAATTAGTATATTAATACATTTCAGCTAAATAACATTATACTGAAATATATATCCTAGCAGTATACATTTGTATCATCAATTGAAATATATTCAATTCCATCTATTTCACATTTCAAACAATTTAACCCATTGATTGCTGATGCTTTGAAGCAGTCAGTTTCTTATAATTTCTCGAATGACAGACATTACAAATTAGATATAAGTTTCTTATTATCGTTTATGTGGAATATCTGTTACTGCAGTCAGAGACCTCTCAATATATTATACCTGTGGTCCAAAGAAGTGGCAAATACCTATGGACACCTGCACCTATTTGTTAAAGAATTTATCAAGGAATTTCAGAAGCCAGAACAGAAGTGAATTTAAATTGTTTGCCAAGTGTCCATCATTTCAGCTTTCACAATGAGCGTTGTCTCTGATGAGACGGCACTTGTTCTGAAATATCTGATGTGCACAGCCAATCAATAAATCATCTTGAGAGAGAAGTCAGACAAAGCAATCATCTTAGTATGAAATTCATTCATCAATGATTTCCTATAGCAAGTTCCCTCTAATCTAATTCATTCTTTGTAGGAATACTTCAGTGCTACAGAATTCAAAAGATGTCAGGCTTGTTTTGTTTACTATTTTTTTTTTTTTTAAGGATGGTCATTGAACCTTGAGGTCTGGGACATACAGAGAAGCCCTTGTATTTCTCCATCTTATCTTGGTATTTTGTAAAGTAAATTTGCTTTTAACCACACTGAATTATTATTTTGTTCAAAACTATACATGGTTATATATGTCACAAGTTGTATTTGACTCCAGTCTCTCTGTCTCACTCACTTCTACACATGTCTCTGTGTGTGATTAATGGCTCAAGACTTAGTTTCTGGTGTCTTACTAAATGTGTGTTCTTACTTAATCTAATTATATAGGGTTTGATTTCCCAATTTTTAAAAAAGAAATGATAATAGTTGATCAAAAATTTTTTAGACTTAACAAATATAAAACACTTAGAACAATATCCAGCTAATATCAAGTAGTCAATAAATATTAGCATAAATATTTTACATGGAAGATTCTCATAGATAAATTACCATGAAAGAGTTAAAAATAAAAATGAAAGATATTTTAGAGTAAGTATCTTGAGTATGTTAGAGCAATTATAGTTACACAGTTATAGTTACACATTGGTTCCATGATTTTCTGCATTATGTTTGCTGGCATGTACTATGTTTGCTAACTATAACAGTTTATTCAGCTTTTTAACTAAGCAATTTTTCTTAGATACTTTAGCATCTTCTTCCATGAGATTCAGAAGATTGTGGAACTGTCAAATAATTGTCCTTTCCAATGGTGTGATTGTTAAGGCTTCAACATTTATCTAAAATAGAGAAAGTTCATGATTTAATTAGAGGATTTAATATAATCTGGTCTCAGTGGCAATATCCACCCATGTTTAATGAGAAGGGGAACAGAAATGTACATGTGCTTAGAGTAAACATGCATCACTCATTGAATACATTTTTGTGAAAGTATCTGTTTTAGAACTCTGAGAATGAATGAACTGTAGTATCCTTTGCATTTTCTTTCAAAAAGTTAGTTCAGGAACATTGCAATTGTGTTGGTTATTTGGGTCTTCAGTATTTGAATTTCATTTTTGATTCAGAGAAACCAGGAAACCATCTATAACTCAGAGTCAGGGTGAAATTTGTTGTCCAAGAAAAAGAGCACAAAAGCACAAAGTGGACAGGGGCAGGAGCACAACATTATAAGGAATAATTGCTCTGGTTGATCATGGCCGTATTTTCTGCTGCTGTTTTGCAGTGTGCTTATCTGGACTTTACAAGATTCTGTTTCTCTCCAATATAGTCCTAATAAATTCTGTTTTATTATTATTCCCATGTTTTATATAAGTAGACCACCTAAAGTTTTAGTTGTGTGTGACTGTCTTAACTAATCCACAACTATTGTGACAATGATGGGAAACTCATAAAAATTTGTGAGGTTAGAACTCACAACAAAATTAGAACTCACAACAAAATAATTCAGTATGATGTGTAGGTGGTTGATGAAATAGAACAGTAGAACTTTGTAGAAAGAAAATAAGCTGTGTCTGTGGACATTAGTCACCGGTCCATGTGGAGATTCTAACTGGAGCAACTAACACCTCAACACTGATCATTTCTGAACCTCACTTGGAGCTGGCAATTACAAAGATTTTGGGGGGCTCAAAGATTTACAAATTCTAGCACAGAATAACAAAAATAATTTTGTTAGTGTTAGTGAAACTGTTGTTGACCCAGTTAACAATTCTAGCCAACATTTATTGCATGTTTGCTATGTACAGGTGCTTATAAAAGCATAATACATATATCATGAACACATGAAAATAACTGTAAAAGAAAATGTTTTGATTTTGCAAACTAAAACAGGATATAATATAAACATGTTAGAGGTCTTTGATTGGTGCTGGAAGAGGTCCTGCCTTTTAACTGGGGGTACAGGAAACTAAATTCTTCATGAACGTCTTCATGTTCACACACAGGGTCTATCAGTCAATAATAACACATGGGCAAAAACTAAATGGGAAGAAATCAATAATGGTTCAGGTTAGGCACGGTGGCTTGTGCCTGTAAGCTTCAGCCTATGAAGCGGCCAGGGTTAGGGATCGCGGTTTGAGTCCCACCTGGGGCCTGTAGCGAGCCCTAGTTCCAAAAAGCTGCTGGGGATTGCTTGTGTCTGTGGTACCCCGGGCAACATGAGTCTGCGGTTCCGCAGGCAAAAATAGCGAGACCTACTCTCAAAAAAAAAACAAAAACAAAACAAAACAAAAAAAAAAAAAAAAAAAAAAAAAAAAAAAAAAAAAAAAAAAAAAAAAAAAAAAAAAAAAAAAAAAAAAAAAAAAAAAAAAAAAAAAAAAAAAAAAAAAAAAAAAAAAAAAAAAAAAAAAAAAAAAAAAAAAAAAAAAAAAAAAAAAAAAAAAAAAAAAAAAAAAAAAA
>PVHY01001923.1:0-85362 GCA_004024945.1 Uropsilus gracilis | reverse complement strand
AAAAAAAAGGCCCAAACATTGAAAGTAAACTTACGAATATTTTTAAAGTAATTGAGATAAATTTAAGAAAAGGAATAGAATGGAGTAATTTACAAAGAATTACAAAGTGAACAACAGAGTTAAATAGATTGATGCTATAAACATACTGGCTAATGAGCTTTTACTGAACTGAAAGATAATGGATAGAAAATGCCCAGACAGAAAAAAATTTAAAATTAAAAAGTACAGCAAACGTAGTATGATGCTGAATTTAGTGTAAGCACTAGTAACTACCAATGCTATACCAATTTTTAAAATGAAAGATGTGATAAAAACTACCCAGAGAGCAAACTTTAAAGCCAAAGTTTTCAGTGATAAACATAAATTACAAATACTACACAGATTATCAAAGAATAGAGAAAGAGGGAAAACCTCCAAAAATTATCATAAGTGCTTGAATAAATTTGATAGTAATCTTTTAGAAAGTTTAAGAAAGGAATTTTCCAGGTTAAATCAGGTTAACCTTTCTTACAAGTAAATAAAAAGAAATCCCAAGTAAAAATACAAGAAAAATTGATAAATAAGCAGAGTTAAATTATTTCACATAAATTTTCAAGTGAGACTCATTTGAGTAGTACCAAATTCATTTAATAAAGCAAAAGCCTATCTCTACATATCAAGGCATATATATTTAAAAAAAATCTAAATAGTCATTGCAATTCATAAATATTTGATAAATTAATAAAAATAATACTAAGCAATTTTGAAAATAGGGCTAAATATTCCATGATCTGAAAAGAATATCCTGAAACATGAGAAGATCTTAATATCCTAAGAAATATTAAAAATGTTTTAATATCTTAAAATTTATAACCTATTATTTTCAACATATTATCATAAACCTATCATAGGGCACTTATATTTTTGCAAACTTATATATTCATATTTATGCTCTTTCAATTTTAAGTGGACAGATTATAAGAAAAATATTTTTTCACTATTTTGATCTTTTTTCATTATTTGAGCTATCATACAAAAAATTGGATCATCAGTTAAGCTATTATTTTCCATCATTCTTAATTTGAATAGAATACCTGATATTTATATGCTATTTAAGAATATCTTAAAGCAAAACATTTATAATAGTAAAATAATAAAAGTTATCTCGATTCCAGAACAAGACAAGTGTTTCCATTATAGCCTATTATTTTCAACTTATTATCATAAGTCTTTTCTACTAAAGAAGGAAAAAAAGTAAAGCAATAAATAAAAGTTTTATTATTTGCAAATGACAACTCTGTATAAAATTGCCTAAAAATGAAAAAACTGAAAAAATATTTTTCAGAAAAAAGATTTGGGTCAATATTATTATTAAATATATTAGTTGTACATATATATATATGTTATGGTAAATATAACAATTTTTACTTAGCATTCAATAAAGCAAAAAAGACACGGTATTTAAAAATAATTTACAAAAAATTATGTAACACCTGGACAAAGAAAGTTACAATTTTGGAAAACAAGCTAAGGGCATCAAAATTTATTTAATACTTGTAGAAATTTTGAAAGGTTTGTATTGTCATAAAATAGAGTAATTAAGGAACAAAATTAGTTGTTTAGTGTTAGAACAGAGTCACATGCTGAATCACACAAAGTCTATTACAGTGTTTTGGAGAAAAGATTTTTTTTAATATACTGCTTTGATTGGGTCATTTTTTGATAAAAGTAATGGTATTTTCCCTTTGGCTCAATATGTATATAAAAAAACTATTTCGGCTATGATAGAAATCTAAATCTAAATTCAAAATCACATAGTGTCCAGAATATAGGCTAGGAAAATGCTCTCAGTTTTAGTAGACAAAGATTTTTGAAATAAGACACAAGGGACAAAGAAAACACATAAGTAGACTTAATTTACCTGAAATTATGAAATTGTATTTGTTAAAAGTGTGTCATTTAGGAAGGTAAGAATAGTGAATACAGTTAGGAAGAAAATATCTATATATATATAAAGTTACATGTATATAGTGATATATATACATGTATATACACATATATACATATCTATGCATATATACATACACATGTATATATACTGTATCTATATATCTATATATATGTATATATATCTATATCTATATAGATATATATATATCCAACAAAAGCACCTATATTTTTGCTTACTCATATATTCATACTTATGCTTTTTCAATATTTAAGTGGACAAATTATAAGACAAAAAATCTTTTTTTACTATCTTTTGATCTTTTCCCTTCATTTAGCACTATCATGAAAAAAATAGGATAGTCATTTAAACTATTATTTACCGTTGCTTTTTGTTTTGTTTTGTTTTGTTTTTTGAGACTAGGTCTTGCTATTTTTGCCCATGAAATCGCAGGCTCACGTTACCCGGGGTACCACAGACTCAAGCAATCCCCAGCCTCAGCTTCCCTGAGATTACCACGCACAGCTATTTTTTGGGACTAGGTGTCGCAGTGTTGCCCCGAGTGGGACTTGAACCGTGATCCCTAGCCCCAGCCACTTCATAGGCTGAAGCTTATAGGCACGAGCCACCGTGCCAGGATTTATTTACCGTTGTTTTTAAGTTGAATAGTGTATCTGATCTACAGAAGAGAGAAATTTACTCACTAGCTTATTATCTATGATTTATTAGTAATTTTCAAGTATATTTTATTTTTATATATCCATAAGACGTTTCATAATGGATGGTTCCCTTAAGCTAAACTCGAAGTAAAATTATGTGCTTTATAGCAATGCATGTTAATGGATAACAACACTACATTTCAACTGGTTTTCTTCAAAACTTTGATTGAATTTTGTGTACTAGATTGCTAGAGAATCATTGCTTTGTCTTATTTTCCTCTTTATTTGCATAATTGTTGTTGCGTTAATCTTGGTTAACAACATTATATATGATTTAGATATAGGTTCAGACTTCTGTAGATGTATGTTACAACACCATGCCCACCACCAAAACACCCATAATCTTCCATTGGGTCTACTGAACCCCTTCCTCATTTTGTCTCTCCCCCGACCCTCTGCTAACCTCAGTTCTTGTCAGATTTCTAGGATTAGTTTGTATCCACTTTTTCTGTTCCCTTTGATTCTTATATTACATATATGAGTGAAATCACCCTGTATTTATCTTTTTCTTCCGACTTATTTCACTTAACATAGTCTCCAGTTTCATGGCAAATGGCAAGATTTCATCTTTTTATTATAGTTGAGTGCATTGTGTTTGTGTTTTCTTTTTCTACCATTGAGTCTTTGGGCACCTAGTTTGTTTTCATCACTAGGCTAATATAAATTATGCTGCAGGGAATATAGCAGTGCATATTTTTTAAGTGAGTCGAGTTTTATTCTCAATGTAATTATGTTTGATAGGAGACAATCGTTTTTCCTTTTATTCCCCCAAATCATCGAGGAATATCAACTATACATTTATAAGTTTGAGTATACAATGTGAATATCTGGCTTACATTGGAAGATATATATTAACAATATAGGATTTATATATAATTTAAATGTATATAAAAGGTTTACAATGATGAGACATCTTGATACTCACTGAAATACTTATTCTAAATTTTTAACCCACTTGTAGAATAATGTACACATTTTCTGATAATACTTTTTCCTATTAAACTATGGCTTGATAAAGGGAAACACAATAAATATTTGTCCTATATATTATGATTTCAGAGCAGTATTTTAAAAGCAGTTTTCCTAAATGCATAGCTAATCTTAAGTCAAATTTCCTGTTAAATTATTTTTTTTCGGAAATACATATGTGTGACTTAAGTTAAATTATTGCAACACATACAGGATAATTGTAATTTTTTTCAGTGGGTAAAGATTTAACAATTTACATATGCAGCAATTTTATTTTGTAGGTTTATTTTTTAAAACAGTATAACTATCCTTTAGAAATGATAGACAAATAACAAAAGAAAATTTAATGGCCTCTATAACAACCTTCAAGAAGACATGCCTACCTACAGAAGATATGATTTTGTACATTCAAACTTTATGTGCTGTTCTCCATTTGGCTTAATCTTTTGCCTTTAAAACACAAACTTCCTATCTCTGCTACAGCACATTCAAAACCTAATGGTATTTGACAGTAAATACATAGCCTCATCAAATCACTTATCTCCCCATGCTTCTGCAGTAATATTGAGAGAATCTGAATAAATCACATCTCAAAGGGTACAGCTGCTCTCAAACAGCATAACTAATGAATTGCCTTGACTGGAAGAGAGCAAGTAATGTCTTGCATTCATAATCTAAGACAGCTGATGTCCCAGTGCTTGATTTGAATCAGTCACCATAACTAATTACAACTTGAAAAATTATAGCCATTTTCTATGCTAATAATTAGTAAACACCTAGTAGCAATAGCTTTGGAAAAAATGCCATACAGTTTACAGTACAGTGAAAAACACAATTTGTACAGGCAGGTCCATATTATTATTTTAATATTTGATCTTATCAAATTTAAAATTGTCTGGTTATTATTTTAAAATATTATTGACATATGAAAACACAGAACAAATTAATACTAATATTTATTGGCAGCCCATCAACTTAACCACTTGGCCACCTCATCTACAGCACAGCACTAATATTTATTGAACTGGAAAATTATTTAAGTATTTCAGAATAGTCAAACTTTCAGGTACACAAACATAGTACTAATAATGTGAATAGGTTATATGGTAAGTAGTGTAACTGTAGCAATTATTATCTATCTATCTAGAGAAAATCATGTTATACACCTTATTTTTTATTTTAAAGTATATGATGAATATATGAACAAACTAATGATAATATATAGAAATATTAGATTATATATAGATAATATATAGCTTTTAATTAAATATATATATTTAGCTTTATAAATATAATATATAAATTTATATATATTAATATATATATTAAAATATAAATATAATATATAGCTTTTAATTAAAAGCTATAGTAAAGAAATGTAACTAGCTATATATTTCCTTTTATTTCCATCACATGTATATTTATACACATTCCATACTAGCTTGGTGTACTTCAATGGGGTTTTTAGTTTATGTCTGCTAAAATAAATACCTCCTTTGTATATATTATGCATTATGCATATATTACACTTATATACATATATTATACACTATATACATATATATTTGTATGCTTATGCTATATATGTTATACTTAAGTATATGTATAAAATGTTTTTAAAGTAGAATACTATCTTATTTGCTAGGTATGATAAATAAATTTTATAACTATATGATTTATTGCACATTTAGGTTACCACGATTGCAAATAAAATTTTGTATTTGAAAGATATAAAGTAGTCAAGAGTAAATATATTTCCTATGCACAAGAGTTAGAAATACTTATGTTTTAAAAAAAATCAAAAGACAGACTATTTAATCTTGTTACTACAGAAATGAGAAATAAAATTTCAATTAGATTAGCTACAGCAAAATGTATACCTTTCTTAATGTCAGTAAAAGTTTAAGTAACTAAAAGTTTTCTGAAGAGTCAGATGCTTAACCTCTCCTCTGATTAAAAACTAATGATAAATAATACCATTTTTATTAAATTAATAATATGGAATACGAAATTTTTAAAATTCAAAAATACATTTGTGACAAATTTCTAGTAACAATAAACCCCACAAGAAGTCATGAGTAACATTAATACTACCAGTTAACATTATAAAGTCAAAAATTGAGTCAACAATAATGGATTGTATACTTTTCCCTTCTATACGTAGTAACAGGTATTTTATTTAGAGTGCATACTTAAGTTTTACATTTAACATTTGCCTGTATATGAAAAGAAATAATGTTTATATGTGGTTCAAATTGAAAACATGAAAGTGTAGCTATGAGTCATTCATAAAATGTGCAAACTATATGTGGAATTTAAAAATTAGTACTGCTTAAAGATTTCAGTAATTTCTGAAAGATGTGAATACCACATTGTCAGTATTTTATAATTTCTTTTTAGTATATATTTATAAAATATTAATATTTTTGTCATTAAATCTAATGATAAACATTTGTTAAGGACCTTTTTTTTTTTTTTCAAATCAGCTATAGTGAGAAACTAAAGTTTTCTGTGTGCAAATTACAAATTAAGATCTAATACCTTTAAGTATAATATAAACAGGTACTGAAAATTTTTTCTAGAGTTAGTCAATAGTTTTTCCCAAGATCACTTCTGATTTCCCTTATGGAAGTGTTCCTGCTAATACAATATTGCTTTTCTGAGACACTGAAATCGAAATATTTGAAAATGTATGTGTATTATATAACATTCTCATTTCAAAGACACTATTTTAAGGTCTTGTTTTAAACATCAGACATTTTCTATTCAATATTTCTGACAGAGCTACAAGTACTAAGAAAGAATAGTTACAGATCGAATTCTACCTCCCAATGCAAATAAAACCAAATATATAGAACTAATGAGAATACTATGTTTCAATCCATAACTGAAATGAATGAATAAAAAACTGAAATAAATAAAATTCTTATTAATGAAGTTGAACCCAGTTTGGAGAAATGAAAGTGGGAGGCTAGTGTAAGATTTGACTCTCCCATTCAGGATAGAAGCTTTAGATATCAAAAATTGCAAAACAATAAATTCAAGATAGGTCTCAAATATATAAAGGCAAATAAGCTTAGTTGAACTGTAATTTAAGTTGTAAGTAAATGTGACAAACTAAAATTTGCATTTTTATATATATTGAAACCAATATAGGAAATTATAACTAATAGCTCAGTCCATGAAGCTTCAAGTGTTCTGGTAATTAAGTTGTTAAATTTTAAAATACTGAAAAAGAAAATAGAATGAGATATATGCCATAATCATGTGTTTTTGTATGTTTGAATTTTTTTCTGTACTTTTTTATAAAGAAAATTCTCCACTTGTTCAACTCTATAAAATTAAAATACATATCTTGATATACTATTTCTTTTCTCTATAATCAGTAATGTACAGTTGATATCTTAATGCATAGTGATTACTCTGAATTTTTTTGAATGAATAAATACATGAAATGACTGCTCAGAGGAGAGTCCTAACACAATATAAACAAAGTATTGAGAACCAAAGGAATTACTTTTATTCTTTTGAGTCTGCGTACATAGGTAAATCATAAAGAAATACATACAAAAATAAGTAGAAAATAACTGAAACTGCATGTAAGTTTGTATGGTAGGAAGAAAAAGAGAAGAGGTCATAGCCATTGAATCTGGAATGCAATAGCGGAAAGTTACACAAAAGTGTCAGATCTTCAATTGTAGAACATTTAGACTGAGCTGATGCTAGTGGTGTTAAGTTAGAGAAGGAAAGGAAGAAGGATAATGATATCCAGCACTGGTTATTTCACCCAATGATATCCTGTATATTGAGATTATTTTGGGTTATATAACAGCTTGGGTTTGAATTTAGTCATTACCACTTAATATCACATTAATTCTTAGAAAGATTAAATCCTCATACTTGAGGCTGAAAATTTTCATCAATCATACTAGGGAATTGAGAAAATTAGACTAATAAAATAATATAATTGCTGAGATCTTTGACAGGGATTAAACTAGTCCTCACAAACCTATGAAGCAGTCATTGCTATTATTTTCATCTGATAGAAATATAAACTGAGACAAAGGATATTAAAGAAATGTGTCCAACTTATGGAAGCTACTGAGTGCTAGATATACTATTTGAACTCAGTCTGTTAGGGCTTCGAATCTGCCTAATTAACTATTATACAATACTCTCAAATCTTTACTTTTAAGGGAATCTTTGTCAAACAAAGAACACTGTCAAATGGATCATTATCTTCACATAGTAATAACTACTAAACATTATTATATTAAACTCATTTCACAGCACTGTGCTGATAATAAATTCCTTTGCAAATCAACGTTAAACTAAGTACAAAAATTAAAAACAAATGTCAGTATAAAGTAAATTTCTCATGATTTTACTGATTCATATATTTCTTTAGGAATATCTAAAATGTTGAAATTGATTTTTAGATCCTAGTGATTTGTCTTAATTTTGGGGGCATATTAAGTAAAGTTAAAAATAACCTTAATCTATATCTTGTTCTTATATGGTATTATAGTATCACAAGAATTTATGATGGAGAAAGGGAACCTTTCAATAAATGATGCTGGGAAACTTGAACAGCCAGGTGCAAAGAATTGAAGCTAGGTCTTTATTTAACTCTATGTTGAAAATTCATTCAAAATTGATAAAAGACAAAAGTATAATACTTGAACACATAAAAAACAAACGTAAGTATAAGTGATAAACTCTGGAACACCACTTCTGAGATGTAGCCATGTATTCAACTCTGAGGGAAACAAACAAACAACAAAAGTAAGCAAACGGGATAATAGCAAACTAAAAAGCCTTTGTACAGTGAAAACAGACAAAAAAACCAAAAAGGACAATAACACAACCTGTGGACTGGGAAAAGATATTTGGACATCGCATACCCAACAATGGTTACTTTCCAGAACTTAAAAATACAAAACTTATTAAATTCAATAGCAAAAATCAATCCCATAAAAAATATGGAAAGAATTAAATAGATAATTCTTCAAAGAGTACACAGAGATGATATTCAGACACATGAAAAAATGTTCAACATCACTAATTATATGAGAAATGCAAATCAAAGTTACAAGATTTTACCTCATTCCTGTGAGAATGGCCTATAGGAAAAAAAAAAAGAGAAAAAAAGAAACCAAAAAAAAAAAAAACCTAGAAAGGACAAATACATTCATTGTTATTAGGAATATAAATTGGTACAGACCATATGAACATGATATGGAAATTCCTTAAAAATGAAATAGAGATGCCATATAATCTAGCTATCATTAATCCCCAGGTATATACTGAAAAATATGAAAACAAAAACTCTAATATGCAAAGACTTATGTACCCTATGCTTATAGCATGATTTTTCACAATAGCAAAAATTAGGAATTACTATAAAGACCCTTTGACAAAAGCCAGAAAAAGAAATTATGGTTGTAGAATACTGTAGAATACTATGCAGATGAATATTCATTAAAATACTATTCAGATGTTAGGTGTGAAATAGCATTACTAAATTATTTAGTTATGTAAACAATGTCAGTCAGTAAATATTTTTATAAAATTAAATAATAGCAATTATTTTAATATAAGAGGATGAACAACAATTTTTTATTGAATAGATAAAAAATGAAAAGAAAGATTATCATTATACCAAAAATATCTGGGAAAATAGTTTTATATGCCAAAGAAAATGTGGTATATCTCTGGAAATTAATGTGGAGAATGCACATAATGACATTCAACACTGTGTTCATGCTAATTTATATTTTAGAAAAAATAGTATTTCAAATAATAAGTATAAAGATATACAATGGATTTACTGTTGCTTTGGTTAATGAACTAAAATACATATAAAAATGGAATTAGATCAATAGCTAAAGAACAGATTTGATGTTTGGCAGATAAAAATATGTACTTGAACTTAATTCTCCTTTCAAAGTAGTTTATATTCTAATATGTCTATTTTAATATTTGACTTCTAAATTATATCCTCAGTATTATTATCCTAATATTTCATTAATTAAATCTTTAATACAAATTAGTATAATTGTAAATCTTTTCTCTGAAATGAGTACAAGTTTAAATATAATTTTGTTGAACATATTTTTACAAGAAAATTCACATAAAATACATATAATATTAAACCATAAGTTCTATGAAATCAATATCTTAAAATGATTTATAGAAGAACACTGACATAGGATAATGGGTAAACTAAATTACAATTTAAAAGAACGTGAAGAGAAGATACAATGCAATTATCTCCAATAAACCTGTAGAGTAAAAGTTAATATATTAAAGAGATAGTCCATGCTATAACAAAGTAATAGATAGACAACATGTGTACATATTTAATCTGTAAACCCAAGCTGGTAAGTGCATTGGTTTTATCATTAGAATAAATATTGTTCAGTGACAGAACAGCACCCATCTATAATGCATAAATTACATGCAAAATAATATCAAATGCTAAGCTAAGATACCCTAAGATATGTAATTGCAATAAGTATGTGCTATATTCTAGAGTTATTTCATTGCATGCTTAGCAATAGTAACTTAATTATGTTTTCCTGAAGATAAAAGCAGCAATATTTATTATTCTTTGATCTGCTTTAAATGGATTTCCAGTCATGTATAATAAAAGATATAAGGATCAGTGTTTACACTTATCAGGAATAATGTATCATCATTTCAGAGCAATGTGCTATCTTTGAAATGCCAATGTTTATCCCATTATATTAATGTTCAGGCCAGGAATTGCCTCCAAATTATGCACATACTATCATCCCATTTTCTTAATCAACATTGATTGCAAAATTCTTGCTAATTGACTCAATTGTGTTATGCTTGTCTTGACTCATCCAAATCAAACAGGGTTCATTAAAATTCAAGTTTCCTGTAATAACATCAGATTTTCATTAATATGATCCATTTGCTTAGAGATAAGCTGGATTGAACTGTAATTCCTTATACAAGCAGAATGTGGGCAATGGCCATAGAGTTTTCAGTGTAGAATGAGCATTAATAGAAATGGCATTTTCATTTTATTCATAATTCTAGTTAGTTTTGAGATAATGTGAATAGAAAATTTTCATGTGATCAACAGTAGGGTTGAAATTATGTGCTTAATTGTTTTAACAGTTAAGCAAGATTTTTTAATATGCATTTTTTTTTATCTGTAAACCCCAACTGGTAAGTGCCTTGGTTTTGTCACTGGAATAAGTATTCTGTAACAATGACACAACAGCACCCATCTATAATGCACAAATTACATGGGAAAAATATCCAAAGCAAGTTCTTTTGTGTAATTGATTTTAATACTGAAATTACACCAATCCACAAATTGGCATCATGGGTCACATAAAGATTTATGCTGTTGATATTCCAGTTCCTTCTCTAAAATATTCTCAACACTTTTCTGTTTCCATGGCTTTTTTTATCTAAAGACATAAAGCAACTGCTTCTGCCCTTGCTTCATATGAGGGGTTAAAAGGTCAGAGGGTATAGAAAGAGAAAAAGTAGACATCTGTACTTTGGCCAGTCTCAGAGAGACTCTAGAGCAGGGTTTTTGTTCAGTAGACTTGACTCCCGAAGGCTCCCATCATGGCAGTTGTTGCTGCCACCATTACTGCTGCTGCAAGATTACCTAGAGTCAGTGGCATGGGAGAACAGTCCATAAAGAAAGGAAAAATAGTCATTTCCTTTTTCTCTCTATGAGTTTCAATAATACATGTTTCAGGTTAGAACTAAACAGCTTTCTTGTTTTGTTTTGTGTGTGGTTGTTTGTGTCATAGTGAGAATCTGAGATTCCCTGCAGAATTAAGTCCAGGTCAGGGGATACTAATGAATATAGAAATGCTAAACTCACCACTGATTGGGAGGTACTTTGATTTATGGTGTTCTATTTCAATCCACCTGTTGCTACTTAAATTTCAGAGTCCTCAAAGTGCTGTGCCAAGCATTCCATCTAGGTTTTATTGCTTTCAATAGGAGAGCAAGGGGTGCACTAACTCCATCTTACACAAAACTGGAAAATCCTCAGTTAAGTATATTTTTTCATTATATTGGTTTTCAAATAACAAATGTATCACTTTTATAACTGGAAACGGGTACAAAAATTTTTGGATTTTAAAAGCAAATAAATCTCTACAGCTAGAGCAACTCTGGAGGCACAGATGATGTGAAATTGATGAGTATTTTAATAATGCTACAGAATTATGTTTTTCCACATTAAATACAGGTAGAAAATGAAGCATTTATTTTCTCAATATGTTAATGTCATCTTTATACAAAACAATTTCAATTATATTTTCACTGACAGATATAATTACATAACTGTTTTTATGTTGTTCAGTTAAAGGTTTGCACATATAGAAAATAGTTTGATTAAACTAAAAATTACTCAAGATAATAAATATGTAAAAGTCACATGTGTTATGTAAATAATACTTTTAATATATATTCTAACATATTTTCTGATCTTAACCAATACTACAGGGGTATATCATGTTATTTATTTTTAAGACTATTAATTACTACATAAGCCATAATAAAATATATTCACTAATTTTAAAGCAAAATATTTTAATTAAGCTAAAAGTATCACTTCAAGTATAACAATTTAACCCAAAACCATTTATAGTCACAAAGTGTGAGTCTAGTATCTCAGAGCTACACATAGACAAAGTACTCCATCTTGAGATATTTGTACTTATTAGATGATAATTTATTATTAGAGCCATATCAAATATACAGTGATAAAATGCATGTTTGTTTTCAATGAATATTATTTATAGAATTTTTGTAGATGTTGCAAATGTCAGTTATTTAGAAATACTAAGTATTCATGAATTCTAGTATGTAAAAATATAGTCAGAAGACAATAATACTCTTTTAAGGTGATAATAATGAAAGTTGTTGCTTAAATCATTTCAGACCACAAAAATTACTTTAAAATATTATAAAGACATAATAAGTATATGAATGATATTGTATTTAATTTGTGCTATTTTTAGATAGGAAAATAATGAAACAGGAACAGCAGTAACATTCACAAGTGATACAGAGTATGTCCTCTTTTATAGTCTTTGGCAAGAATTGGTTTTTATCATTTAGACACATATTTGCCACTATCATATAATTTATATTAAAATTATTTAGAATATTGTAAAAAATAAAGTACCATTCATAAACTTTAATTCAGGGTTATGAAAAATTGCCACTATAG
Organism: Uropsilus gracilis; assembly: GCA_004024945.1. NCBI lineage: Eukaryota > Metazoa > Chordata > Mammalia > Eulipotyphla > Talpidae > Uropsilus > Uropsilus gracilis. Next base: position 72,509 of record PVHY01001923.1, on the reverse strand, counting down.
GTAGTTGGGTTGATGGGGGGCGGGGGGACAATATAAAAATGTTATACTCATCTTTCTTTTTTTGTTTTGCTAACATTGTCAACAAAGTTGCTTAGGTTTCTTATTCTATTGAGTATTCCCAGTGGTCTCTTTCTCAAATATAACTGTGACCTACATTTCTAAATTTTGTGAATACAAAATTTTCAATATTATTTATTAAATGTCAATATGTGTCTTTGATAAATGCAGGGAAAGATTTTATTCTTAAATTTTCAAAAAGAATTTTTTGAGATTCAAATTTAAATATTGCTATTTTATAAATTTAGTACCTAGAACCATACCTCTGCAGTCTGATCAAATATGTGTATATTTAAAAATTCTATCTCCTGTAATTATAAATCTTGGAAACCTCAGTTGTACTGTGTAAAGCTCATGTATATCAAGATAATTTAGAAAATTGTTCTCAGAGATGACTTTTCTCTACGTTTATGATTCTTTTATCTGTGATTCTTTCCTTTTAAACACATATTTGTGCATATTTTATCATAGAAACACATGCATATGAGTAGATAATATTGAATGACATAAATGAAAATCACAGCTAGTAACATCCTGACTCCCATCAACCCTCCGTTAGTCCTATACTCCCAGTGTCCTGATGTTCTTTCCACAATTATTCCACCCTTTGTTTTAATTTTTTTCTTAACAGTATTATCTCAATTTTAGATACTATGTATTCATTTCTCTTGTGACTGTTCCGATTTAACCTCTTCACACACTACCATCTTCTCTGTTTTAAGGAGAAACTGATTTCCTCTTTTTGAGAAGACTGTAAGAGCAACTGCATTTCTCCTTGAATGTGTAATTTTAGACTCTAAGGATCTATTTTTCCTTGAGCATTAGGTTTCCAAAGATGAACAGCTGTGCTGATGTTTTGGTATTAAAACTGGTTTGGATTGATTTATTCCTACTGAATTCTGGAGGTGGTGCCATTTCTAAAATATGTTACACGAAACCACTCTGTTCTAACTTTGACTTTTAGTTTGAATCTCATTTAACCAAACAACAGGCAGGAAGTAAAGAGTATCGTGTAATTCTCTAATAAGTTTTATCACAATTTTTAATTAATAATCTATCACTGTGACTTTCAATTAATGATTCATTGCCAAACAGTGTTAAATGATATAAGTTACATATTTGTGTGTCCATGAAGACAAAATTGTAACTCATTTCACTGGGGCATTGTTTTCAATTAGAATGCAAGGTGTACAAGAGTATTAAATTGCAAAAATATTTAAAGTGTATGTATACTTACCTGTACCTATGACAAAGTTTTCTAAAGCTTTTATTTTATTTGGAAATTTTATAAATATGGGAAGAAAACTTACACTTTCATATTAATCATCTATCTATCTAAACATTTCTGCATCAATTAGAATCTGAATGCCTTTTGACATTAATAATTTAGTACTGTGACTAAATCCAAAGGATCAAAGTGTATATGTAGGATTTTCTAAACTCAATATTATCCATAATCATGTTTTATAAAGCTTTTATTCTATAGCAACTTTGAAATATTGGCATTTTAACAGAAGAACTGTTGAAGAGAGAAGAAGCAAAGGGAAGACAGAAAAGAAAGACTGGACTTTGCAGAGTGCCTACTTCAGGTTTTAAAGGGCACCATCTTGGACATATGCTTGGGACTTTTGGACTACTTAGGGTAATATAACTGGCTACTTGTGGCATTAGAGACTTTTTGTTTTCCTGGTTAAATTTCCTTGATATAAAACCCTATTGTTTAAATTGCTTTGTGAATTTAGCAACAGCTGTGCATGAGGGTGATATGATTCTGGTAAGAAACTCGTGGCAGAGTCCGCACTTTAAAAATGCCACTTTTTTCCTGTGGCTTGCTGGTCAGAGCCCTTTGCTCCTTTGACATGATTTCAATAGTGATGCAATGAACATAAAGACAGAAAGATGATAGATAAATAGATGATAGATAGATAGATAGATAGATAGATAGAAGATAGATAGATAGATGATTAAATTAGTATTTTTGCCTTTTTCAAGTTGTTTCATTTCTTTGAAACTTGTTTTTATGCTGGATCAAATTCCCCACCCTATCTCTTTCCATTTTTGAATTTGTTTGCAAAGTACATTTTTTTTCACATATTTATTTTTAATTATCCTATTGCTTGATTTTTACTTTCCTTCCCATCGCTAACAAATCAAGACATGCTTTTGAACAACTTTCAACTCAATTTATCTCTATTCAGTTTACAGTTCTGGATTATTCTAGATAATATACATTCTAGGGTAAAATTCAAACGTAAATAAACACTAAAAAAAACTGGTCTTCATTCAGTATTATTTGTGAGAAATATGCTCATTTTTATATTCTGACCGTTTTTAGATAACCTATATTTTTACACTTCAGTCTTAAAAAGAAAATAGAGATCAAGAAAATAATTTGTTAGTATATTCTTATTCTCAGTTCCCTTTCTGTAATTTCAAAATAATTAACATATATATATGAACAGGTGAACTCACTTTTTATATTGTTTTAAAAATAAACTCCCCCCGTATTTTACTTTCATTTCTTACAGTGCATCTGCTCTTTTGTCATTTTCAGCACTCACCTTTGAATATACGAAAATAAAACCAACTTGTCTGAAATAAGAGCTTCACCATGCTGAAACTTAATATTTTTCATGAATCTAGCAAGTTGTCTTGTTCATTCTTATTTATAGATCTTAGAAAATAACAACTATATTTGAGTTTGAGCTGAGAGAATACTAAAATGTTATGTTATCCTTTTGGAGAAGTTCCAAATAAACATTCTATTTTTTTATCACAATAAAGAGATATTTTAGCATTTTCTTAGAGAAATTCATACTAGAAATATGCAAATACTTCCTGATGCATGCAACCAACTCTAAAAATACCTGAAGAAAAGATATATATATATATAATATGATCTAATAGAGATGGTAACTAGCTGCAATGGCTATATCACATACAATAGATAAATGATCAAATCTGCAAGCTAAACAGCTTACATATACACAATGGTACATAATGAATATATTTCAAGAATATTTTAAAAATTAAAATGATTACTGTGTAAATAAACCACAAATTTCATCTTGTGCTTTTCATTTTCTGCCTAAAGAACATCACAAGCAATCATTCACTAAGAAGCCAAGGATGACCTTTGCAAGGCCCATCCTAAGTAAATTCCACAAGCTTCCTCTAACACTTGAATAGTTATCTATTACTTTTTTTTTTATTATCAACTGCAATGTTTCTAGTAGTTAAGGCTTTATTAATGATAGTAGCTTTGGTATAAAATTGTCTAAATTGTATGCATACAAAACCTCTTGAGTGCAGACAAAATTCTACCTCTTCTAAGCATGCTTAAACTTAGGGAAATCTCAGTTGTAGGGATTCAGCACATAGTGGGTGTGTGGTCATCTTGTTTCATCATCAATTATCCATTCATTTTTAAAATGGTACTTTAAAATAATGAAAATAAAGGTAAGATAAAGTAAGATGTCTAGAATGAATTGGAGATTTAAATGAAGAAATGCAGCCATTTCCTTAGAAAATCTTTCAGCAAAATGTTAATTATTATTTTTCAGATGATAGGGTACTCTAACCAATTCAGATTCACCAAGAGTAGAGGAAAAAAATGGAATTTCGCCATGTTTATTTTAACTAATGGGTCATGTTTGATAAAGTTTTTGACATGCAAAGAAAAAAAAATCACCCAATCCCCAATTCAAGTCATTGTGTATTTAACATCTTGTTTATCTAATGAAATTATCTTACTCTGGATTTTTTTTTACATGCAAGTAATGGTATTAAATTTTTCTGTATGTGTCACAGAACACTACCTAGACACTAACACTGAGAATAAGCAGGGAGGATATTAAAAAATGTAATGGTTTATATTTAATAACTAGAGGCTGTATGGGGCATTCCCTTATTAAATATTTGCCATCTGCTAGAAAGCCAGATGGCCAAGTTGTTCTTTGATAGCATGGTTCACAGTCTTGTATTAGTTTTGCTCTTATATAAACACAATTTTTAAAAATGGGAAGAAAAGCCTCCATATAAACAGTTTCTATACTAATATTTTAAACACTAAATGTTAATATTTTAGAAGCTGTATTTATTATGGTCATTTTATAATTTGTATATATTTTTGAAAAGCTACAGGATATTTGAGTAGACACTAGTGAGCCAAAGTATTAATTATTACAGCATTTAGATTAATTAGAATCATCTAAGGACTTCACTATAAGGTGACTTCTCAGATGTCACCATAAGCTTGCTGAATCTATGAGACCCAGGGAAATGCGCCTGTTGGTCCCATCAACTCAATGTAGAATTGTAAAATTTTTCTCTTCCATTGATTATCTAAGACTAGTGATTATTAAGGATAACAAATGTCAAATCAGTCTGAGACTGTAATATACATGATTCATATAATGCAAATAATTATTATTTACTTTGCCTACTTGGAAAAAGTAGACTCCTTTTTAAAATCTGCATAGTTAAAATAGGTACAGAATGTTTTGTTTAGTAATTTTTAATTTTCTACTGTGCTAAACTTATGTGAACTATGCAAATAAAAATGAAAACATGAAAAAAATTCACCAGATCATAGTAGAATTCCTTATTTGTCACTGTTATGGCACAATAAAAAAATCTAAATTTAGCATGTATGGTGGCATACACCTGTTGTCCAATTTCTGAGAGGCAAGAGACTTGGGATAGCTTGAGGTCTTGGGTCCTGTATTACCCTGGGCAACATAGTGAGACTTGGTCGCCAAAAAGCAACTGGGCGCCGTGGTGGATGCCTGTAATCCCAGCTACCTGGAAAGCTGGGGTTGGGGATCGCTTGCGTTTGCAGTATCCTGGGAAACACAGCAAGATCTAGTCTCCTAAAAAAAAAAAAAAAATCTAATTGTTGCACGGGGTCCCAAGGACTCATGCACTCCCCAGCCTCAGCTTCCCAGGTAGCTGGGATTACAGGTGCGTGCCACCATGCCCAGCTATTTATTTGGAATCAGGTCTTGCAACATTGCCCCCAGCGGGACTCAAATGGCGATCCCTGGTTCTGGTTGCAGCTTCCATGCACCACCATGCCTGGCCTAATAGTCACTTTTTATAGAAATACAAAAAATATTTTAGTGGAATTATCCAAAAACTGGGGAAAAAAAAGATGACATGTGAAAATTTATGAAGAATTGATATTTTCTTAGAAGTTACCTATGGCTACCCTCCCTTTTTTAAGAGCCTTACTTTTCCATTGGTAGTTATTGTGAGATAGTGTAAAACAGTATTTATAGTAATTGATATTTTATACAACTTGAATTTTGCATATTTAAATTTAAGTATAAATAAAAATAAAATCACTCTCAAATAATATATTTAAACCTTCATAAAAACTCTAATTTTTTCAATTTGACTCTGGTTCATTTTTTTTTATTATGGTTACATTATTATATTGTTTTTATAAACCCTTCTGTCCTAGCATTAGTCTGGAAAGTAAATTGTTGCCATCTTTTAATTCTTTTTAAGAAAAATAAGCAATAATTTAGGAGGCATACTGTGGTAATAATGTCTTTAGATTCTTTTTCCCTTATTTAAATGAGAACTCATAATCCAGTGTTAAATATAATACCACTATTGCAACTCCATAGTTTGCAATTTGCTTCTCTAAGAATTAACCTATAATTTGACATGACAGCAGTAAAACAACCTCAAAGAGCTTTTATGTGTTCATGGGTGTTCATGTGTCTAAAAATCAAAGCAGTCAAGGAAAGTGGATGAAAGTGGTATCTGGCTCACCCTGCTTTATAGACATATATGTATACGTATATATGTATATATGTATATATATATACATATGTATATGGTATATATATATATATATATATGGTATATATACATATAAATGAATACTTATGAGAGGAAATTAAAAAATACACAAAAGGTGATTGGAAAATGTATTTTAAACATCTTAATTCAGCAATCAATGTAAATTAGTAGGTACTAAACAATTAATCAGTTTTACTTTCCTGGTCCTGGTGAAGAGAATCAATCTTTGTTACAAAGATCGAAGTAAATGGACACCTAGGTTGTAAACCATTCGTATTAGTGATGGAAAAATGAAAGTAAAATGTATGATTCTTTCTGTTGAAGCTTCTGTCTGGGGTCATGTGTTCCTGAGCTTCTGAGGTACTTTAGCCAAGGTTACACACAGGGGATTTTACAATGTGGATCATATTTCTTGTTTGTTCACTTTGATTAAATTTAGCAATGTTGAGAGCTTATGATAAGATCATTATGAATAGTATTTGCAACATTCCCATACAAACTGTTATTGTAAATGTGAAGCAAAGGTATCAGTAATTTGAAAGTGTGTATATGTTTAGATAAATCTATTCATGTGTAGATATATAAAATTAGTTTTAATATGAAATATGAATTAATTTGACTTGGCATATTAATTGGCCTCATTGCAGAATAAATTGAAAAAAATTCAGTGTGGTATATGCTGATGATTGTGCAGGTTCATTCTTGGAATTTTAAATGATGTACTGTAATGCCACGAGTAGTTCACTTTATACTATTCATCAAAAAGCTATTGCCTAGAATATAAGTTCTGACCCCCTCTTCCTTCAACGAAAAAATCTACCTGTGCCAATTCCTACATTAAGAATATGAATTATGTGACAGCAGCTGTAGTTATGTTCAAGTGGATGCATATTCTGGCAAGCACTTTACATCAGCCTGGATCTCCCTGACATAAGAGTAGGCATATTTATATTCTTTTTGTTGAATACTGATAATGCAATATTTATTGTCTGAAAGACATACTCTTATTCTGGTGCACATTATATTTATTAATTATATTTGCATGCAGAGAAGGATGAAAAGATTCATGAAAGTGGTTGATTCCTGTCTGAATACGCTGGTGCATATTTTGCTCTTATTGCTTTATTTGGTAAAACTTCTCCTACCATCTTAAATCTTATGTAAAGCATTTTGGGTTACTAAAAACAAACCTCATGTTTACAAATTTTTACAATACAACCTTCTTAGATTTCTACCTTGTAATACCAGGGTAAAGTGTGTGCATTTACTTTATTTATTCTGTTAACAAGCAGAATGAGACCCTCAAACATGGACACTTTGAGTATATACTTAATGCTTAAGATGTTTGATATATGATGCATACACTTAGTGTATAATATCTTTACTAGAATGATTGTGTACTGAAAGGGAAGAAGAAGTATATATGTATATATGTATATATATATACATATGTATATGGTGTATATATATATGGTATATATACATATAAATGAATACTTATGAGAGGAAATTAAAAAATACACAAAAGGTGATTGGAAAATGTATTTTAAACATCTTAATTCAGCAATCAATGTAAATTAGTAGGTACTAAACAATAGTACAGTATACAATAGTATAGTTTCCCAATGTATACCCAAAGTTATACATACTCCTGCAGGTAAATCCCATTCAAACACAATTGGCTCAGAGAATCTGCTGAAACCTAAGGGTTGTCATAAATCTTCAAGACACCTTCCTGCAGGGAACTGTAGAAAAGGAGATAGACTAGACAAGTATGGGACAGGAGGAATAAAATCAAAGTATAAATCAAGTTTAAAGCTGCCATATGTAGCATCCCCACTTGTCTCTCACCCACGTCCCACTCGTCTCTCTATGTGTCTGGACTCATGTCTCTTCAATGTCCCCTAGGTCCCTGGTGCAGGTCCAAAGTAGAGAGATTAGCAGGACTTCTTTGTCCCATGTCTCTGTTCCATGTGCCTTCCCTGTGTTTCCTCCTGTGTTCTCTGTCTTCACCTGCTTCATTTGGTTACTCCATTCCACCTCTCATTAGATAGTGCAGGAAATCTGGACCTTCATCTTTTTATGAAGATTCTTCGTTACATTACCAATACTTTTACTATACTTTTAAAACTAAAATCTAAGGAATTGAATAATATAAACATTTTACTCAGGCTTTTAGAAAATATGATCTCAATGTAACTGTTCTGTGTTGTTAACGTAGAGAAATAGTGGATGTGTTGAGATTTTCATTAGTTAAGTGTGTTGTTCATATAAAGTATATGGTCATTTTCAAATTACTACTTCAGTAACACATTTCTGTTTACATCCAGTGTAAAATCCACAGCAATTTATATAAACTACTAAAATTTGTAAGTGCATAGGCATTTTAGCTCAGCATTTTTAAACCGATGTTTCATGGTCCCTAGTTCTTGATGTAATTAGTTTCTATGTAAAACCAAAAGCCAAGGTCAAAGAAGATGGGGCAATGCTGAGCAATAAACACAGTTTAAGAGTTTTCATTATTTTAGACCTCTCCATAATAATTAATATGCACTGTGTATGGCTAAGAGAAAAATGGTCCAAATAGGTTTCTCAGATTTAACAATAATGTGTTTCTTTTTCAAACCAGAAAAATAGCCCACTTAAAAATAAGTCTTAAATATACTTTTCTACCAATTGTACCTTTCAGGAGAGTTATTTTTATAGGTAGGTTAATTGAAGAGTATTTAATATCTAGTGTTTTTCTCTAGATATTAACAGAATTCTAACATAAAATTTATAAATTAATAGATAATATATTTGTAATGTAGTAATGTAAAACTTTCAGCAAAAATATAAATCAGAGACATAAACAAAAAATGAAGCCATGTACATATAGAACTTGAGCCAGCAATTTCCTTCTTTTTTTTTTTTTTTTTTTTGCTCACTAATATTATTTGAAATTATTCCTAAAGTTCTTTGGATTGATTCCAAATACTGAGGTAAAAGAGAGAATAAATACAAATGAACTGAAGTAGGAAGTTAGTATGTAACTACCGGGAGTAATTGGTACAATAAGCACAGCCTTTTTTCATTGGTACATTTGATTTTAATTCACCAGAGAACATAAGAAAATATGTACTACACTGGAAAAATTCTACACTATGTGAAAATCAAAATTAACTGCTAAATATATACTGCTTTTAAAACAAGAAAAAAGTGCTAGTAATCACTAGCAAATAAATGTTAAATATAAAAAAGAATATAATAAAGCCATATGTCAGAAATACAAAAATATACATAAATAATACTGAGTTAATTGTTCGATTTGCTGTTTCATTTTTTATGTAGAGTTTACATTCAGATATTTGAGAAATAATATAACTAGAGAATCTTTTTAGAATATTATGATTTGTTTTTCTTTTTATAGATGTTGCACATTTCTTTCTGGACTTTCCTTAAATCATGAAATGTTGGTAGCAAAGTTTATTTGCCTTTATAATCTTATTTTTGAATACTTTTGTGATATATAATTTCGATAAAATGCAATAGTTGCAAATGGGTTGTGAGCAAACAGGGTGTGATTTTTGTTAAACATACACTTCAAGTGGCAAGTGTCAATGTTGTGGGTGTAGAGTTAGTAAACTTCCAAAGCTTGGTGTGCTGTAGGAAGGGGAATTGAGTAATCTGGAAAATCCATTGACTAGAAGTTCTAGAGATAATTTTCAATATATTGGTTCACTGTTTTGCTTTATAGCGCAGATATATAACATTATTAGTTAAGAAACAAATGATCTAAATACCAATAAGAAATGGGTAACCACATTACTTTTCAGGGTATAAAGTATAAAAGCAAACTCATCTGATAACAAATTGCATGGACTGAAGATAGTGCTTGACACCTACTGGACAAATAGTAGCTGCTGAGTTTGAATGAGTGAAAGGTTGATTTAATATTGATAGTTTATGAATTCCATTAGTATAATGGAGAGATGTTCATCATCCTCAATGCCTACTTTTATATTCCTTAATCTAGTTATTCTGTAAGAAATAATTTAGAGGAAAATTTAATCAGTATAATTATCAATTATCCTATTAAGATAAGATGAATCTTATCTTAAGGGATTGAAGATGATTCTACCTTAATATATTGTTAGGGAGAAAGAAATTTCCTCCCAAATGTTTTAGCAAAAGGTTGCTTTCATGGGAGGGATTCTAAAGGCTGGGTAGAGTTTGCTTTTGTAAAAGATCCTTATATGTAAACTTGTATTTGTAAGGGTGTCTCCCTGACTTTACTGTGTAACCTAATTCCCTTTACTTTTCTCAATGGACAGGGAAGAACTTAAGTCTACATGCCCTTATTTACCACAATTTTCTTGGTAAACTCCCTGAATGAACTGCTACTTCTTCCCATAACTCATTTACCTTAGCTATGTAAGTTGGCATCTGAAACCGTGAGACATCATATAGTCTTTCTGGGACTGCCCTTTGCATACAGGAGGTATGTGTCATTGTTAAAGTTCTTATTTTGAAGTTCTTTTTTTACTTTTTCTCATATCTATCAGTCTACTGCTTATTTGATTATTTGCCAGTCTTGCAAAATAATTTGGTTTGTGAAAATGCAATCTGAAATAACTTCATAATAGTATGAAAACTTTACTTTTTTAATTGTCTTACAACACTGTGTATAATTTGTAGGTATAGGGTGGTCTCTTCTTTGTATGTTATCCACACCCAGTCACCACTAAAGCACACATAAACAAAATCAAAATCAGGTCCCTGGGCAAGGCAAATTATTAAAAGTTGAAACAAAAATAGAAAGTTCCTAACAAGATTTCAAATAGCAGGTCAACAATTGATTATTTCATAATAAGAAGAACATTAAATCTGTATTTTAGTTTGAAAAATTTTAGGGTAATATCTTTAGAATTCGATTCCTTGGAAATTCTATTAAAATAGTGGAATTGACAACTTTGGTGACTACTGGGTGTCTCCAAATGCACTGCTCATTGCTCTTCTATCTTGCACATCTGCTCTGAACTATCTATGGCTTCGGTATCGAACTTTTTTTGGTCAAATAATCCACTCTAACTGAAATTGTATCCTAATGTCTTTACATTAAAAATAATCTCAAACAAAGGGAAAATTGAAACTGCACATATATTACCTTCTGATTCAGAACTGAATTCTAAAAGTCTCTTTTCCTAAACACATTGGGTTTAAAATAAATTCTTTATATTGTACTTCCCAGTCTCTTTTAACATTCAGTAACAATAAAGCAAACTTAGTGCCACACTTAGGTGAAGCAGTGGAATCAGAAGGTGAAGTGGTTGCCTAGCAACCTCACCTGTGAGTAATTAAGCATCTCTTGCAAATTGCTGGATTTGGCTTTAAATTCTTGACCTTTGTACAAATATCTATTTGGTCTAGTTGGACTCAGCCTAACTACTGCATTAAATGTTATAGTGCCCAAGATGGGCAGTGAGGTAATAAGATCGTATCACCAAAAATTTGTTTTTGACAGGGCTCCGTTCTTTGCAGTTAGTCTAAGGCACATATCAGGATAATTATAGAAGACGGTAACTGTCAGATATGAAAAACTATATTCCATCTCAGTTATTCAGTATACAACACTGGTTGCCAGTTCCTAGTCACATTATGTCTTATTCTGCCCCAGGTCAATATTAAATATACTTGGAATAATTCAGTTCAAGTTCTCTGATAATATGGCAAGCCATCTATACTTGAATAAGGTGGGGTTGAACATTTAAAGAATGTTGTAAAACTGAGTCAGTATTCATTCAAATGTGAAGAACATATAACTGAGTTCAAGTTTCAAAAAAAAGCAAATTATGTAGAATGTTATCCCATTTTAACAGCCCTTCAATCATTATGCTCTCAGTTTCTGATGACTCCTATCCCTAAAGAATAAAACAAGGTGATTATGGTCAATAATGGTTTTCATATATGAGGTTGCTAGGGCAGTGAATCTTGAAAGTTTCATACAGAAAAGAAATTGTAACTATGTGAGGTGATGGATGTTGGATCAATTTATCGTGGTGGTCATTTTCAATATACATGTATATTGAAATAATTGGATTTACAGCTTAAAACTAATATCTCAAATATCTAATTCTCAGTGGGGAAAAATCAGATTATTTCAACTAACTAGCATCCTCTGAAACACATCATGAAAACAAAGACTGGGATGTTCTTAAGATGGTTAAATTATTTACAGAACTATATATAATTTGTGAGCCTTTATATATGTACATACACATATATACACTCTGAAATTAGTAGGGTAATCTAAGAAGCAATAAAAAATAATTTATGACTATAATTAAAGCAGCAATGGTATAAAAATTAAAATGATTCAATAGTTTACTGAGATAAAGAGCAAAAAAAAAAAATGAAGGTAATGGGAGAATCCCAAATCCAATAAGAGAAACCTGTAAGATAAGTGTTAGGATATCTTTTTTATAAAAAAAGTATGCCAGACAATCAAAGATAAGGTCATAGAAATGTACAGGAATAAAATGTTCCATTATCAACTCTATAGAAAAGATAAATAAAATATTAAAAGAGAAATCATGAAGAAAGTAATTTCCAATTGCAATATATGGAAATATACTCATTTATAGAAGAAGAAACAATGATGTTTTAGGGAAACAAGATGGATAAGATGAAGTTTATATATTTTAGAAAGCTGCGTATTATGAATTGTCAGTAGCCAGTAAAATCTTGGAAAGTTTTTCATTAAGAGAGTCAAAAAGAATTTGAAAGCAATGAAATATCATCATTTTTAGAAGTAGCAGCCTGTCTCTAAGTTGTCAGTGTCAGCAATAGGTATGTTACTATGGGAACCAATAAAGCTTAATGGTAACTTGATTATTTACAAGAGATTTTCAGTTGTTTCTGTGACATGTATATCTTGGCAGATACCCAGAAATCTCAAGCTTTTTAAATCTTGAACAGAACTAAGAAGCCAATATATCAACATGGAATCAAGCACCAGCAATATTGTCACATACCACTCTTAATATGTTTTTGTAATTTTCTACTTGTCTTTTGGCATTAACTCAAGCCTACACATCTCTTTGAAAGAAGATTCTGATTTTAGATGATGTCAGAAAAATACAAAGAAAAGTTACATAATTTTGTGTTCTTGGCTTTAATTTTTTTTTTTTTTTTTTTTTTTTAGATTAGGTCTAGCTATTTTTGCCTGTGGAATCACAGGCTCACGTTGCCCTGGGTACCACAGACTCAAGCAATCTCCAGGCTCAGCTTCCCAGGTAGCTGGAATTACAGGCCTATGCCACCAGGCCCAGGTACTTTTTTTGGAACTAGGTCTCACTATGTTGCCCTGGGCAGGACTCGAACCTTGATCCCCAGTCCCAGTAAAGCTCCATAGGCTGACGCTTACAGATACATACCAACATGCCTAGTGCCTTTAACTTATTCTTAAAGCACTTTAAATTTTGTGATCATGGTTAATTTTTAAAATCTTAATCTAAACTTTATAATTTATCTATGTCATATGTTTCATAGAATTGAGATCTGTATCATATCTATATATCTGTTTATGAATAGTTTTTACCAGTATACCATACTTCTTTCAAAAACTAGTGTGCCTAATAGTACGTTATTTGATATCCCTTGTTTTTTGACCACCATTTCTATGATGAATACCATGTTAGCCTCTGGGGTTAAAATGCAAGCAAATTAAATAAGTCTCTCTATAATCTATATATAACTATATATATATATGTTTAGATAGATAGATAGATAGATAGATAGATAGATATTACAATGGATGAATCATTTATTTAGTTAAGGCAAAAATGCCTCCATGTTGTTTCTTTTTATATAAAAAGTAAAACATTTCAAATATATTACTCCTTTTCTTTTTCCAAATTTCCCTTCAGTCTAGACTCAGGAACTATTTTTTAATTTTAGGATACACATTTTAGTAACACATGTGCACCCATCTCAGTCAAAAGAGTATAAATGAATTTTACATACACATTCATTATTATGGCAATAATAGCAAAATATGATGAAAACTCTCTGACATGTCCTTTTTGAGCCAATTTGGCCTTTGTATTAGCCTCTTTCCACAATTTAATTTTATTTCCTTTAGTAAGAAGTTTCATGATTCCATTATCCTTTTCATTTACTTATATATGTATTCCAAACTGTGATCTTTAACACATTTCCAAAGGAGTCTATGTTGGATTTTCTAACAATTCTAATCTTGAAGGGATTACATCTTCTGAGGGAAGACGTAAGAATATTTTGTTCTTGTATGATATATGGATATCATTAATGAACGCAGCCCCTCTGAAACTATACTAAATTTTTTGGGTATCATTTCATATTTTCGAGTTATGCCTGCCTCCTTTTTTATATATAGTGATTGACTTGTTTTTTGGCCTATGCAGAAAGTGAATATTTTAACTGCCACAACCTTGTCTACAGATGTCAAAGCCTCATAACCATCTACCCAAAGAACATAAAAGCAGTAATTCAAAAAGGAAACTGTATTCCTATGTTCATTACAGCACTGTTTACATTGCACTATTTGCAAACAAATTACAAAACAGATGAATGATCATGAAGATATGGTGTATAGACACAATACAGTACTGCTCAACTAAAGAAAAATAAATTCATGACATCTGTCACAATATAGGTGGAGCTGAAAGGGATTATATTAGTCAGGGTGATGGTTCATGGGTAACATGGTGGTAGGAAAACTTTGGACCATACAACGATGTAAAAAATATGTAATCAATAAAAATATGTAAAAAAATTAAAATGAAAGAAAATAAGTCAGAAAGAGAAAGATGAAAAGCATGATTTCACTCATATGTGGAATGTAGAGAAACCAAACAAAAAGTCAAAGACAATCTGGGAATACTGACCATAGATCTGAGGCATCCAGCAGCGGAGGGGGAGAGAAAAGGGAGGGATGAAAATAGACGAAGGGAAGGGCACATTGAACTATGATTAGGCTACCAGAAGGGTGATGTGATGGGGTGGCAGCAAAGGGAAGAGGAAGGTCTAATGGAGGGTTACTGGGGCATTCATGGTGTGTGATGAAATAACACAAAGACTTATACCCCTAAGACATATAGTGTGATGCAAATATACATTATCTTAATAAATATAGCTTAATAAAATTAAAAAAAATGAATGGATGACACTCATACAAACACAAAGTGCAGAAATCCAACAAGGAAATAAAACAGTTATAGATAGATAAATAGATAGATAGATAGATAGATAGATAGATAGATAGATAGATAGATAGATAGATAGACATGCAATAGCCCAAGCATTTTAATCTTAGATATGGGTATGTATTAGCATATATAGATATTATATATACATAGGTGAATATATGATAAACTATATACAAAGATTTTAGAATAGTAATGAAATTTTGCAATCAAAATTTTCAACGACCCAAAATCCCATCAATAATGATGTATAATGTGAACCATTCTTACAATAGAATTTTATTCCATAATTAGAAAAGTATATTTAGTTTTGTAATAGGATCAGTTTGGAGTAGAAACAATTATCTTGCTTTGGGGGAGGTTGGAACAATGACTTGGGTAGAGGAGTACAGTAATTATTTGATATCCTCTTTATTAGCCTCAACGGTGATGTGTTTATGTTAATAAATAAAATTTATGCTTAAGAACTTTCAACTGTTTGTATGAGATAAAGATTTATAAATAAAATTTATAAAAATAGTTTTTTGTTTTTTTTTTTTGTTTTTTTTTTTTTTTTGAGACTAGGTCTCGTTATGTTGCCTTGAGTGGGATGCAAACCGCAATCCCTAGCCCCAGCCACTTCATAGGCTGAAGCTTACAGGCATGTGCCACTGTCCCTGGCCAAAAAAAAAATATGTATATATATATGTAAATATAATTTGTTAAATTGTTCTAAATTCTGTTTGTATCACGATCTTTGAGCATAACTGGATTACATGAAAATTAGTAGCTTTCCTTCTTTGGTTTTACCATCACCCCGAGTTATCTATGTTCATTCTCTGAGAATTCTCAGAAGAAAAAAATATTTTTAAAGACTAAAGAATTTTAAATATGACCTTTAAAGTTGTAAATACAGTTTTCTCCAGAATAAACTTCTGAAATAAATGCTGGTAGCTTGAAGACTCATATTTTGGTTTTTCATTGGGGAGAACGATAAGTCATAAATAGACTTCTCAGTCTGTATCTTGCCTTTTCCATCATCTTCTTAGATGAAATTCCAACTTTATCAAGTCATCTTCTGATTGGGATACAAGTACCCTGTTCTATTCCTTTGGACTCATCAATTGCCTCTGTCAGTGGTTAAACTGTAAGTTAAATTGGAGGCTATATATTCTCTTAAAAATATCTATCCTGATACATTTTCTTCCCTACGATTTTTCAAAAGGTTTCTATTTTTAAAAACTCTCTGGTTTCAAGATGTAAGATTATCTTTCAACTCAAATATTTCTGCTCATGTATAGTAAACTCATGACATCTTCATATCCTCAAAGTATCACCTCTATTAGATAGTGAAACTTAGTAACAGATTGTTAATTCCAAACAAAATTCGCATACATAAAATCAAAGAATATGTTAATGGTTGTTTTAGTCATATAAAGAGGTGTAAAGCAAGATATGCCAATGGAAATAGGCACACATTTTCAGTTAAATACAGAACTCTAACTCTGACTTCATCAATATTTTAGAAAAGCTTTCTTAATTTATTTCTCTACTTTATCCTCTCCATATCACAAAACTCTTCTAGAGTATTGATTTGAAACTGAAGATTCTGTTACTAATTGAAAATGTTTTCTTCATATGTGAAAAACAAAATTATTTGACATAGCAAATTACTAAAACCAATTATTTTTCTAACATGAAAGGGAGTACTGAAGTAATGGCATCATGTGTCAAATATATTAGGTATGTTACCAAAACAGACAGCATGTTTCAAATTATTTTATGTATAGTAATCAAGTCCAACAAATGCATATTTGAAATATATAAAACTTTATGAGTTAGAATAGAGAATGTTCTATTCTAAAACCAGGACATTTATGTTCATGAACAAGTCTACAAACTTTAAGATGTTAAATCTCCCCAAAGTATGCTTTTGACATGATTCCAATTAAAAGACACTCTTTGGGGAATGATTTGGCCCACATAGTTTGATTTACTATCGCTCTGAAAATAAGAGACTCAAATTCTCTTGAGTTCTACGTTTATCACCATATATTTCCTTTCTTTATCCTATATACAAAAATTGATCTAGATTCTTCAGTATTCAATGGAGAGCTCCATGGGAATTATTGATATGAACATCAGCCACCAGCAGAGTGTTTTTATTTTCATTTTGTCTGTAACATTTGATTTATCAAGCAAATTGTTCATGGATAGTTCTTGACATAATACAGATTTCTGGTGTGATATTCTTCAGTAGCTCAAATATATGTCTTTAATGTTTTAGCATTTTCGTTCTTTTAAATATTTACTAGTAAGTAAATTCATTTTGACAATGCACATATTTATGTACACATTTCTGGTGTCTTTCTTATTTCTACTTCTCTTTAGCATTGTTCCTGAATTATAGTTAATATTACCTGATTCAATTTCTAACAAAATGCCCAGTACACAGCAAATGTTCAGTAAAGTTCAGGTAGTGAATAGTTTGTGGTTACAGCATATGGAAAATATTTTAAAATATTAAAAACATAGAAAATTGATTAGATGGTGTATAGATAATATCTGTATTTGTGCCTCTATTAGTTTAAAAAATTAATCAATGACATCAAAACTATCAACTCACATTTACGGAGTTTCCAGTTTATGAAAACATTGACATTATGAGCAACATGATGATGAAAAGGACATGTTTATTGTTTAGATGTAGCCTAGAATTTTATAGATGCAAGTAGGGTGAAGTAAAGCAGTTTCTCTCAGTATCGAAAGTAAGCCATTCTACCCAACATGTTATTTTTATGTATGTTTTATGCAATTTTAACTCAAAATGCATGAGAATATATAATTAGAGATGAATTTTTGCTAGAAACAACTTGGAGGCATTTCAATATATCTGGTGAAAATATGTTAATATCTGGGAGACTTGGTCATATATACATCCATGCTATATGCAATCATATAGCATATATGCAATTGTATAGCATGTATGTATATTTATATGTATACTTATATACTCACAGAGTAGTTGAATAAGCTATGGTGATCGTAGTTTTTATAAATAGATTTGATTCAATACACTTTAGAAAGAAAATGCCATTTTGAGTATTTGCTGGGAGCTGCCTGTCAGTAACCTAAACATCAATCAAAACTGCTTTATAAGGTATTCATTTTGAAGTTTTTATAAATATTCTCAGTTCATTCTAATCTATTATTTAGGGAATCTCCTACTTCTCTGAGTTCCAGTTCCTTACTTGATAATAGAGAATTAAATAAATTTTATTTAGGAATTAAATTTAATGCATACTTTCATAAAAACTTTATTTTCTAAGTGTACCATTTGAGTATTAGTAGTTTCATTAACACACAGTTCTTTTCTTTGACCCAAACATGTTTATGTAAAATACATGACCTCTGCAATTTACCCCACAACCCACCCCAGCATAAGAAAAAAATAATAAAGTCTAGGAATGCCCAGGTGAACTTGGGCTGAAACATACACATAAAGTATATTGCTAGTATTTCCGTTGTCTGTGCAACTCCAATCTACTGTTGTGGGCTTCTCCGTTTTTGAATTCCCCCTCTGAGTAACTGGTTTCCTCAGCTGGTGGACTATCTTTGACAGATGTGGTGTCTATTTCTAAACACCACCATGTGGCTAGTAGTCTATGTTGAAGGACTGTGGATGCTTTGAAAGTGTATGTGGAATTGTCACATATATCTGCACCTGGTGGGGTCCTATTTCCTTAAATCAGATACAGTGTTACAAACTAATTTTACCTGAATGAAAATTAAAAAAAAAAAATGAAAGAAGCAAAATGTAAATTGAAATGAAAAGATGAGTGTAAAGAAGGAAATCTAGCTAGGGAGGTGCATTAATCTAGGTGCATTAATGAAACTTGGCAGCATAGCAGGAACATTTACCCATCATCAGAGAAGCCACAACATCGCACTTTCTGCTCTGCTAAATTGCACCAGCCATTTCATATTGAAGGAGTATTTTGAAAAAAAAAAGTTCAAATTTGAATTCCTATCTGTATTAATTTTCTTTATGATCATGTACTTGGGAAATGAAATTTTATTGGTGCTATTACAGACTGTTTAGGATAACTGCTAATTTAACAAGTACTATGTTTTATTTTTCAAAATGTACAGTTCCTAAAATACTGCTTTTGTTTACTACATTTACAATATTCTTTCTTTTCCCCATTTGCCAGTCTAGTAGTAAAAAGACACTTAATTTTTGTTCTATTTGTGCTTGAATATTTCATTATTATATAATTTTCTTTTGAATGATGCACACTCATTACAACAAAGGATTCTTTGCTATTTTGCTTCAAAGAAGAAAATCTTCACCAAATATTATGGTAACAACACTTGTCAAATACAGTTTAATTATCAATCTTTTTAATTTTCTCTTAAAATAATGCATGATAAATATTTCATGTTCATTGTAGGGGGGTGTTGTTTTTGAGTTTTCTTTCCTCAGTAGCTTAAAAGAACATTTGATTTATCTACTGGGAGAATGCAAAAACACTAATTATTATGTTCATAATAGCCCTATCTACAACAGTCAAACTATGGGAAAAAATTAAGTATTCAAATGAGAGGATTGACCTAAGAAGATATGGAGCATAAATATATACATGTGCACACATACAAATACACAGACATAATGGAACTATATTTGCGTAGTAAAAAAAAAAAAATACAACTTGCAGCAATATGAATGAATGAAACTTGAGAGTTGTATGAAATAAGATATTCATGAATTGTATGAAATAAGATAACTTGAGAGTTAAGTGAAATAAGCCAGAAAGAGCAATATATGAATTGATGTCATCACATATGTGTGGAATATGGAGAAATAAAACAAAAGGTCAGTTAAGACAAGTCATAACCAAACCTAGAAATCTGATGGTAAAGCTGAGGCTGTCAGTGAGAAAGGGGAAGGCAGCAGAAAAAAGATGGTGAAAGTACACAACGGCTGTTGTTGATAACTTGTGGTGTCTTGGCAGTGGATGTGGTATGGTGATATACATGCGAGGAGTTGCAATCCTACATCTCTGAATCATGTGTGACTTTGTAAATCAATATTACTTCAATGAAGAAAATGAAACAAAAATATTTAAAATTAAGAAACAGCAAAATACAAAAATGTTGAAGATTTGAGCAAATTCTAGATACATTCTGCAGTTAAAATATGGTTGCTTGAAATTATTACATTGTTTATTTACATTTCTGTAAATGATAACTGGTTCTAATGCTTCATTGTCAAAATTGGACTTGATATTTTAAATCAAAGTATAATAATTTTTAAAAGAGTAATATATATGATCTAGGTTCATCCAGACATAGTGTATATGTTATACATGCACATATATGTGAATTTGTAATATATAAAGTTTTAATGCAAGCTAATTTCTTAATTATGAAGAAAAAAGATAAATTTAAAAGGTAAATGTATATAATGTCACTGAAAAATTCATAGAAATATTATTTAAGAGCTTTGTCTTTAATGACTTCTTTTAATGTCATCTTATCTGCCATAATTAATTATTGTACTAGTCCCTGCTTACTTTCCCTGATAACCTTTAAAAACTTTAACTAGTTCTCAGGGGTTAGTGTATCTCATTATTCTGCACATCTCCAACTGCAGATTTGGTGGAGTCATTCCTCATTAACACAATTAGTCCTGGATATAGACAGCCGACCTAAATAGACTCAATTATATTTTGTTTGATAAGAATCTTTTAACTTGATTATCTTTCTCTGTGATCATCATCTATGAATTGCAAGTAGCCATAATTGTCACATGCTATTGAAAACTATTTAAGAATTAAGCCATGCAAAGGAAACCAGATCTAAGATATGTAGACAGAGAAAAACATCTTGAAGATAATTAGTTCTATCAGTGATTGCAGTTTGAAAAGTCTGAATTTTTTTGTTGTTGTTTTTTGAGACTAGGTCTCGCCATTTTAACCCGTGGAACCATAGGCTCACGCTGCCCGAGGTACCACAGACTCAAGCAATCCCCAGACTCAGCTTCCCAGTTAGCTGGGATTACTGGCACGTCACCACGACCAGCAATTTTTTTGGAACTAGGTCTCCTTATGTTGCCCCCAGCGTTTCTCGAAACGATTCCCGGTCCGGCTGCGCTCTCATAGGTTGTCGCTTATGCTTCAAATGGGAGTCTCCTCTAGAAACCCTAGGAAAATAGGACTTTACTACTCATTATTATCTAAAAATGCATTACTCCTTAATTAATAATGGGGGTGATATTGCCATTCTTGTTTTCCTAGAACTGTTTGCTTGACACAGGATAGATTTTCTGAATATGTTTCTTCACCTGTAAAAAGGAAATAGAGTGTTTTTTTGCAGTATTGTTATTAAAATGAATACATTGTTTGCGTTTTAATAAAGGATTTCTACCAAGGTTATTCAAATCACTTTTGGTTTTTCTTAGCCTTTCATTACATTTTATCATCCTGCTAAAAATGTTTTGAAAAAGCAGTTGCCCAGTCAGCTTAGTCAATAGATGAGACTTAAAAATGTTTACAATCAAATAAAAATTCGATTTTAATTTTTTATTGAGGTAGCATTGGTAGCATTGCATATAATTTAGACATTATATCATTCAGATGTATATGACCACACCATACACAGAACCAAGTCACTGAAAGTAGGTTACTACCCTAGTGCACTGTCCCCTTCTGTATATTATTTTCCCTCTATTCCTCCCACTTTGCTAGCATCAGTTCTATAGTCAGAATTTTAAGATCTGTTACTAGTTTGGCTTCATCTGAACATTTGTTTTGTTTCTTTACATTTCATCTACAAGTAAAAGCATCTGTTAATTATCTTTCTCCTTCTGACTTATCTTGCTTGGTAATATACTACAGTTCAAATGTGTAGCACTATGTGAGCAATATCAGTGCATCCATATCTCTCCACCACTGAACTCCTGCCTACCTTGTTGACATCCCCAGTTTTCTCCCCTCTATGGTAACCTCAGTTCTGCAATCCTAGCTCTAGAATTTTTTTTTTTGGTTTAATTTTGTCTATTTAAAAATTCTTTATATTCCACATATAAGTGAAATCATTTGGTATTTTACTCATGACTCTTAAAGCATTTCCAAAGAACTCCCACTTGCTTCATTCAGGGAAGCTTGTGGATCCAAGCAATTCAAATGGCCAAGCCAATAATGGGATCAGGTAAGTATTTTTTGCTTACAATGGATTACACAAATCATATTGGGAGTAGAGATGTGTTATTTTCCCAAAGTGCAGAACATGAAAATCTATTATAAGTAGGGTCGTTTCAAATCTCATCTGACTTAGAACAAAGGTATTGTTTTAAAGATACCTTTAGACTTGTTGGTTTTATTCTATTTTATTAAAACAGAAATATCTAAAATACTAAAATTTCATAACTCTTCCTTACTTAATATAGTATTCTTATTCATCATCATTTAAGAATGAAATCCAAATACCTTTTGAATAATAAAACCCCAATTTACTTGTTAACTCTTACTGATTTGTTAGATTCTGTTTCACAGAAACTTAAATTTTCTTCTATTTCCTTAACTTTGCATCTGTTTTTCCCTCTATTTGAAATACTGTATTCTCCCATGTCAGCTCCATTTGTTTTGAAGGGGCAGAGCAAATCTCAAAAACCTAACACTGCACCTTATGAACTTTTGCGGATAACCCTTTTACATTCAAACTATGTGATAGACACAGCTATAATTAAATTTTTCTCCCATAGCCAGTAAATCAATGATCTCTGCCAAAAATACTATTAGATGAATGATTACATCAACAAATACTTAGCACTAACTTTAACAAATAACACAACAGCAAACAATTGGGACCCTACCAAAAAATCTTGCTACTTTCATGCAGTTCTGTTACTAACTTGGTTTTAAAATCTAAACCTTTCTCTTAATTTTTACCAAGAGGCAGTAATTGGACATTTTGACAATACTTTCCACAAGTAACCATCATAGGGATGATAAAATATAAATATATGTTTCTGTCAAAGAGTGATTTCCCAGAAGATAATGTTTCAATGAAGAACCATTCTATTCAAATTTGACTTAGAAAATTTTACATGTTCATACAAAGAAAAATCTAAAATGTTAGAGAATAAAGGAACTTAAATTAATTTCATGAAAGCCTCCCAATTTATGAAGGAGAAAATAAAAATACAAAAATTGGAGCCATGCCCAATTAAAGAAAATAGTAATTGGTAGATCAGGAAATGATTTTTGTACTCTATGACAATGCAATTTAACTTCTCTCCCATGTTTGATTTCAGTCAACAGCTTTTATTTTAATAAAATAAATTATGAAGGAAAAAAAATAAAATCTAAACCCTTCTCCATTTAACTTGGAACCTTCCCTGTAAATAGTAAAGGAAATGACATAAACAATAGCTTTGATGTGCCATTTGAAGAATTATCTCCCAATTGAGTTAAAAAAATGCAGTTATCTAAATATATACAGTAGACTGACTCTCTTCCTCATTCTCGAGTCATTTCCTGTGCTATTATTTTTCTTCCCTTGATTCTTCATTTCATTCAGTTAACTATCATTCTTAATATCTTACATTAAAATGGAGTTCACATTGTGAAATATTTGCTTTAAACATCCTTTTTATCATTGCTATAAATTTTCAAAACTACTCCTATGAGACTAGATCTCTTATTATCTTTATTTAATTGATGTGGAAATTGATTTAAAGATATATTTTCCCCAGGATTATATAACCAGTAATCCCTAAAAAGAGCGCAATAGACTATATTGAGTTCAATTAAATACCTCCTTTGCAACTTGCTTTTGTTCTAGACCAAGTTATCAGTAAGAGAAAGAAGTGAGAGAAACTACATCATCTCTTTTATTAATGATAAAGTCTGATTTGTCAGATATAACTTGTATTTACAGGCAAATACAGCACTCAACTCATTCTACTATGAGACAGTGATGAAGCAAGATGAATCTAAATTTTGAAGGAGAGATCATCTAGTTAATCTCATCACATGAGAATGAAGGGAATAGTTTGCTCATTTCAAAGGGATTACTGCCAAGAGGAAATTTAGGTGTAACCAAAACTATATATGCCCAGTATATTATTTCAAAAATTTCCAATAATGTATGATTTTCTACATTTCTTGGGTTAAAAATAATCAGAGAAATAACAGTGGAGTCACATAAATTCTTTATATAGGGGAAAAACCTCCTAAAGCAAAGAAATGTTGCTTCCTAACAATGATTATTTCACATCTTTTTCTTATTATACGTCTTCCATCCTTCCCATTATTTTCAGCTGATGACTTTGCTTCATACTTCATCGAGAAATATTAATAGCTAACACTTAATATTATACTTACTCATGACCAGATGCTGTTCTAACAGCTTTACATATATTAAGTCTTTTAATGAAATGGAATCAATCAGGCAGAAATTTTCCTCCACTACATAATGCCAATTCTACAACACTTCATTCCTACTTACTTGTGTAATCTTCTTTCTTCAATGTCACAGTAGATAAACTTCCTGTTTTTATAAAAGATCAAGCATGCCACTCCCTGCCCATGCTTTGAATCAAATCTATCACATTTTCAATATTAGCTCTTAAGCCTATTTTATTTTTACAACTTTGTCTTTATTAATTGACATAATTCCAATCATAGTAATTTATAAAAGTAATCTACTGAAAATTACTTTTGAGAGGTTGGTAAATTCTGTTGTTATTTCTTCTCTTTTTTTATTAACCTTAATTTACTTGTATGTTAACCACTATTCTAGACCTAATCCAACAGTTCCAGTAATACAAGATCCTGTATTTTTTAAGCATTTATTTATTAGTTTGCCTCATTTAGAAATTTGTCTCTATTAAAACACATTTACTAAACCTAAAAATGTTGGCATGCATGGAACAGTTTGATTCTGTCCACCCATTTGATGTTATTCTTTCTTTTTTTTTTTTTTCATTGAGATAATAATAGTAACATTTGGCAATATTTGGGTATATTAAATATAGTTAGATGCATGTTAATAATATGTGATTAGTATTGCCTATATAACTAGGAGGCATTAGTTAATAAATAACAGAATAAGTTTCAGTTGAAGAGCCCTGTATTCTGCCATATATATATATATATATACATATATTACATTATGATCTATAATATGGACAGTATATATTATATTATGATGTTGAAGAAACTCTTGTCTTCATCTACCACAATGCAATTGACCTTTTTCACCTATTTTATGTGATTCCCCTTCCCTTTCTTCTTTGGAAGCCATAATTTTATAAGAAACTGAGAATTTGAGTTTTTTAATTGTTTCTTTAATTTCTTTTCCTTTCACATATATATGATGGAATAATGTATTTATATTTCTCCAAATGACTTCTTTTACCCAGAAGTAAAATATCAGAATCTTATTTCTAATTTTACTTTTTTGAGAAATCCCCACTGTTTTTCTTAATGACTTTACCACTTTACATACTTTACCAGTATACAGATTTCTATTTTCTTCACATCCTCACAAATACCATTATTTCTTTCCTTTGCTGTAATAGACATTCTGATTTGTGTGAGGTGATATATCACTTAAGTGATGGCTTCCAAAATGATGAGATGATGAATATTGTTTCATTCATCTATTGGACATCTATACATCTGTTTTGGTAAAATGTCTTTATAGATTTTCTGACCATTTTTTGATTGGATTGCTTGTTTCATCTTTGTTGAATTATTCAATTTGCTTATTTATTTTGTAAATTAATCATTTATAAGATATATGAATTGCAAATATTTTTTATCATTCAGTAGTTTGTTTTTTCATTTAATGTTTTCTTTTCCTGTGCTACAGCCTTTTTATTTGATCTAGACCCAATTGTTTAATATATTTTGTTTCCTTTCTATTTACTACCAATCACAAAGATCTAAGGCCAATGTTGAGGAACATAGCTTTCTTCTAAATATTTTGGGTTTTATCTAAATACTTAGCTCATTTTGAGCTAACTCTTATATAAAGTATAAGATAATAGTCAAGTTTCATCCTTTTTCATGTAGATGTATAGTTTTTTTAATGCCATATATTGAAGAGAACTTTTTTTTAATTATATGCTTTTAGCTTTTAGTCATACATTAGTTGTCCATGAAAGTGTGAGTTTATTAATGGGTTCTCAATTATTGTTTCTCTTCAGATTTTACTTTAATATTCTTAAAGTCATCCATATTGTGTGTGTCTTGAAAATATATATCTCATTAATATTTCTGCTACATATATTTTAAAATTTAATAATTTCCTTAATATTTCCAATTGATTTTCAACATTAGCACAGATTTTACCTCATATTTAATTGCCTTTTCTTCAGGCCTGTTTTCCTTTATATTCATTGTATCTTAACATATTGATCTATCATCAAAATATACATTGAATTAAAAGCTCATGTGGTATTGATTACTCATTTTCACTAAACTGCAATCTCAAGACCTTTTAGCTCTTGTAAAATATGTTAAACTTATCTTTCTTCCATCTGTATAGTAACCATCTTGAACTAAATCACAAGATTACTGAAATAACTACTTAACTGGGTACTCTGATATTTCTTTTGTACTTTTGCAATCAGTTCTTTTCACTTCAAAAACAAACATTTAAAAAATTATTTTCATACTTCTCTGGTAAATACTGCTAATTAAGGAAATGAAAAACAATTTTTATGAGCTACATGTTTGCAATTATTTAGACGAGTAAGTTTGTGCTTTCACAAAGCCTTCGTTTTTTTTTTTTTTTTTTTTTTTTTTTTTTTTTTTTTTTTTTTTTTTTTTTTTTTTTTTTTTTTTTTTTTTTTTTTTTTTTAATTTAGAGAGGCCTTCTCTGGCCATTCATTCTATAGTATACATCAAACTACTCTATTGTATTGTTAATTTTATAGCACCAATTTTGTCTCAAAGTATGCTGGTATATCTTTTTTGTTTACCTTACATATTTTGTTTTTTTCCACCAACTTGAATATCAGGTGTAATTTGGCAAGAACATTATCTGTTTTCTATTTATGAAAATGAGTAATCAGATATTATCATATCTCCAGATTTCTTGTGACAAATATTTTGTTGGGCAAATGGAAGCATAAATAATTGAAAAACTACGTGCCAAAAAATGAGTAACCTTTCACAATTCATGCTTTTATAGTGAAGTTGTTTACCATAGCCATGTGCAGTTAAAATTATGTATTTATCTTTAATATTAGTTTTTACAGAAAATATTTTAGCTGACTGCTTTCTTAAAAGTCTGCATAAAAACTGAAAAAATCAAATAAGATTAATACATGTCATTGAATTTGAAGAAACTAGTTAACATACTGAAGCATAAAGAGTTTACTTATCAAATGTATGCTTTGGGACGTCCAATAAAATTTATGAATCATTCATTATAAATACAATGATGAGCAATGAATAATGCTGTGCTTACATCCACAATTTATAGGCATTCCTAGTGCTGATGATTCTTGAAAACAATATAAGCAATATAAAATATATTTAAATTTGTAATATGCAACATGAATTTCAAATCGAAATTCTGTTAGTAAGCCAATATTAGAGTCTGAAAGCATATTTTAACAAAGCTGAACATAGCTAACATTTTAAAATTAAATATTAATATTTATTCATTATTTCTCTACATTGTATGTTTTCCTCTCCATCTCAGTTTCTTATTGAATTCAAATGCTTTTAGTTAAAGAAACACTGATAAAAAAATAATTAGCTTTGTTCAAACTTATCTTTATGTGACTTGGATCTAAGTGTCTATCTACCACCTATATAACCTATCTCTCTTTATCTTACTTTTTATCTTATTTCTGGTTTATCATGTAATAGAGGAGTATATTAGTAGAAATTACATTACCAAAGGTAGGAAACTATTGAGCAAAAATTAAGTATATGGCTTTATTTTTTCCCCCTCTTATTTCTTTAAATAAATTGTCTTCTTTGGAGATTTGTCATTTCCATGCATAGTCATTTGTGTCCTTCTATACAGAGATGGTTCTAGGAGTAGATGCAGTTAACATATTCTATCAGTACATCTTTTCATCCACATCAGAAATATGAGAAATTAATTAAAATACAATCAATAGCAATGGATACTCTATGAAGAAATAGTCATTCCTTACGGAAAGGGGCATAGAAATAGTAAATGTATCAAGTTTCTGCATTTTTCTTCTAAGATATAAGAACAAATTGACAGAGACTTCTGAGAATTCTGAAGATTAATTATCAAAGAATATTGTGTGAAATGATGCAGGGAAATGCAATCAAAACAGTAATTCTTACTATTATGCTGATAAAAATGAAAGTTTTAGAAATATATATTGAGCATATGAAATACAATTCACATTTAGAATAATCTAAATATCCATGTTATGATGGAATTTGATGCAACATGAGCTCCTGCACAGTCTAGCATTTTCATTATTTCTTTTACTCAACTAATTAATTGGTGTCCAGTTTTGAGATGAAAGGCAGGAATAAAATAGCAAATAATCTTAGTCACAGAGATAGCTATCAGAGTTAATAATTTTACCCACCTGTCACACTATTTTCCAGAAAAATGAATTCCACCAGTTGTGTGACTTACAGTTACATTGTGATGGCATTGAACATAATCAGCACTGACTAGATATTTGAAGAGTCACTGAATGTTCCTACCAGTTCTTTTGCTCTTTTTCTATGACATAGAAAATTGTAGCCTATGTTGTAGCCTAGCCTAGTAGATTGAGAACATCTACGACTAAATCACTGTAAGCTTTAGTTGACCTGCAACATTTGTCAATAAATGTTGCTAACATTTTCATATTGTATTATCATAGTAGAGATAGTAGAAATGACTAAATCTAGAAATCACTGAGAATTTGACACAGACATTAAATATTTGCCATTTTGCAGGGGAGAGGAAGTGAGAGCAAGAGAGAGGGAGAATATAGAAAGGATGACAAGGAGGGAGAGGGAGAGAGAAAATAACCAAAGGAGAGGCCAAATCTATTTGTGAATGAAATAACACACTTCACTTTCTTTTTCTCATTAGAAATACTTAATCAATCCTAGATGGCCATGAATATTTTCTTAAATACAACAATGATTTATCTTGATAGTTTTGAAAAAACTACACTAATTAATCATAACTTATTTTTCAGAATGAATCTTCTTTGGAATATACTTCCATTAGTTGGACAGCATATTTCAACAATAAGGATACTTTAATATAGTAGTTTTAAAATCTACCTTTGACATCATTGCTTGGTCATGTTATTAACTTGCTCTGAGGCAACCTTCTCATTTCTGAAATTGGAATAAATATGTCCACATCATAGTATTTGGGTTTCTAGTGAACGCGAGACCTGGGCATGTGAAGTGCAGGATAAGCCAGACCTGGTCAGTTCATGCAGATGTGCTTCTTGGGTCACCACAAGTTCTCATGCAACGCAGTGTCTTCAGGCTTTAAAGACGTAAGAGTAGCTACCTACCTACAGTTAGGCAACAGGTGGCTTTTTTCTTGATAAAGTGATGTCTGGTTTGGGGCAGAATAGGTAAAAGTTTACAAAATGAATCTAGGGTGGGGTGAAGAG
Source organism: Uropsilus gracilis (assembly GCA_004024945.1). Taxonomy (NCBI): domain Eukaryota; kingdom Metazoa; phylum Chordata; class Mammalia; order Eulipotyphla; family Talpidae; genus Uropsilus; species Uropsilus gracilis. The sequence goes on along the minus strand of PVHY01001923.1, from coordinate 42,800 downwards.
AAGACAGTAATTGGATGAAGGTTTTGAATGACAGAAAATGAAATCCATTATGTGACTATGAATGTGAAGTTCAGAGGTGATGAAAAATAATCAACAGAAGAAGCAATGACAACCGAGACTTGTAAGTTCAGTTCAAGAGATAAGATAGTAATTTAATTTTAAGTAAATGTCACTCAAGGACCTTAAGCTTCTGACATGAACACATTTTTGTAAACTCTACCCACAATAAGAGAAATTGATTTTGGAGAAGAAAATCTAGACACTGTGAAATTAACAGAAAGACACTGCAATGTTCAATTTCCCTGAGTAACTTGCTATCTGGGAAAGGTAGATGAATTTAAAAGTTATACATTTGTGGAGTTATATAACTTTATGTTTTCCTAATCAAGGAAACATTGGTTTACAACACTGCATATAATTAAAAAAATATAGGTCCCAACTATTCAAAGGTGTGCTATCATGCCACACCTACCACCCAGGCACCCCTAATTTTAATGTAGAGTCCAGGGGGCTTAACAAATTCTAAAAGTAAAGGTCACTGTGTGAGTAAGGGGCTGGCCTCTGGACAGCATTACTTTATCTTAGGCCACCTGGCAGGTGCCCACAGCTTAAGCTGCCTGCCCCCCCCAACCCCCCCCACTGTCCCAAGGTTATCAGGAAATAGATTGAGAAAAATAGGATAACCTGTGATCATACCACTTGGGACCCACCTTGCAAAACCTGTCGACCCAGACCCATGGTCAGACATCCCCGGAGGGACACAAATTCCTGCTAAAAGAGTACAAGAAGAGGGTGAAAAGACAGAATGAGTTGTTCTCTCTCTCTCTGGGAGGCAGCCCTAGCTGGTTAGTATCATTGGCCTTGCAAATAAGGCTTGCTTATGCAACTCTTAGTATCTGGTTGGTCTTTCAGGAGTTTCAGATCATAACATAAACACTCTGGGAAAAAGTAGGAAATTCAATCTATGGGAAGTTCTGTGAGAGAGGAGGACTCCTTGCATAGCATTCAGATTTCTGGCTTGAAATTATAAGAATAATGAAGTTGGGAAGAGAAGTGAAAAACTCACTCACTTTTTGTTTGCTTTTTGTTTTTTGCATATTTTTAAAATTAAGAGTAGTAACTCTACCTTATAAAAATTCTGCTGTTTTTCAAATTGAAGTAATCTTGTGTTTTTGTTCTTGTTGCTTGTATTTTGGTTTGTTAATGGCCATAGTGCACCCACCACTTATATTTTTTGTGCTCGCTTGCTTTCTGTTTAAATGTGGGTTTCCTGCAAAACATTCCAGTATAATTGCCAGAAGATAGAACTAAATTTAAGCCAAGAAATAGTAAGGTTTAATTGAAGCCATATGAGCGGATGACATCCACTATGGAGAGTAAGCTTGCAAGAGCAGAAGGGAAAATGATTTATATAAAAACAGAAACAACTCTACAAAGACTGGAAAGAGCATGGTAATTAATGCTACAAAAGAAATTTTGAAAAAAATATACAGGATAATCAGAAAAACTTGTTTGACATAAAATTTGCTGTGATTTGTTTCAAGAAAAGTTTGAGCAGTACTTCTAATGCTTCTGAGAGGAAAATGGAGAATTTTTGTTGAGGAGAGTGGATGTTGCACTAAGGAGATCATTGATGGTTTGATACACATTTCAAAGGAAGAGAGAAAATGGTTAAGAAGAGAAGTTGCAGTAGATTGCAGATAATTCTAATTTGCCAATTACTAATAATCGTCATATGTTTTTGTATTTATTTGAGCTCAAAATTACTAATGGACTTTTTTTCTCCTTTTCTCCCATAGTTACATTAGTTGCTGCTTATATTATTAATCTTTTTTTTTTTTTTTTTTTTTTTTTTTTTTTTTTTTTTTTTTGAGACTAGGTCTTGCTATTTTTGCCTGTGGAACTGCAGGCTCTCGTTGCCCGGGGTACCACAGACTAAAGCAATCCCCATCCTCAGCAACCCAGGTAGCTGGGATTACAGGTGCATGCCACCATGCCCAGCTATTTTTTTGGAACTGGGTCTCGCTATGGGCCCAAAATCCCTAGCCCCGGCCGCTCCATAGGCTGAAGCTTACAGGTATGAACTACCGTACCCGGCCCACCTATTATTAGTCTTAACATTTGTCTACATTTCTCTACTTTTATAGAGTGTCACATACAAAGTGATATAAATATTTGTGGTTTTTTCTATTACCTGTCATGTAATTTCTATCATCATTGTTTCATCTCTAATATAAATTCACATATTCACATTTGAAGTACTAAATAATCTTTTAAAGTTCACATGAAATGTTTATAAGTCCATTCAAACACAAATAAGTGACTTTATAACTTAGGTTTAATAGTTCAGTTAAGTTTTTTTAGTACCCTGTAATTTATTACTATTAATTCATTTTATATCAGTTTCAAAGGGTGTTAAAAACTCAAAACTGGACAAAAAATAAAATGTAAACAAAATGTAATGTGTATTTAGACAATACATACAGTATAATAACACATACATCACTTTAAACATATGATTGTGCTGGTTAATCTATGTAACTAAAATGTCTGAGGAGACTAAAGGAAGCTATGAATTATTTAATAAGGCCTGTTTGTAAAAATTTCTCTCAGCCACTACTCCCCATCTCTGAGGAAAAGAATGTTTCTTTCCTCCTGTAATGGTGAGGGCATCATTCACAGGAATTTCAGCTCCTGCTTTCAGAAAGAAAAGGAGAGGTCATAGTGCCCTTCTTACACCTAACTGTTTTTTAAAGTTCTTTTAGCTTGAAAATGATTCTTTTGCCAAAGTGACACACAGACACACTGGGGTCCCACCCTTATGCATCAATTGTAGTGAAGAGATCCTTCCTAAACTGAATGTTGTTGTTAATTTGTAATTTTACACTTTGAAAAAAATAAAGGATTTTTCCCCCAGGGGTACATTTTAAAAAGTATCCATGTTAAATCTCTTAGCTTATCTCTTATTCTATCCAACTCTCTTAGGAGGAATCTCATTAACAGAATGAAATTGCCCCCAATTCTATCACTATAGATAGTTCTGGATGACATAAAATTAATGTTGTCCCAGTACACGTTTGAACATAAACCAATCAACGTTCTTTTGCTGGTGAGATGCATTTAATTGACAATATTAAGTTAAAGACAGAATGAATGATCTTTGACAATTTTAGTGTAATAACTTGACCTTCAAGCAATAAAATTGTATCAGATTTTTTTAACATGAACCATATTTCAAACATTACCCATGTATTCTTAATGACCTTTACATCCCTCCTAACATTTATTTCTAGTATTTTTTTAATGATTATTCTTTTCATTACATGCCCATAAATGAAATTGCTAATAACGATTCTTCCTTAAAATGCTCTTCTGGAAAATATTCTGTTTTGCCAGTTACACAGGATAAGGTAATAGAAAAGTGCTTTTTAATTTATCCATTCTACAATACTTCAGTAATTTACCGAAGAGATAAGAATGTTTTGCAAATTTCATACAGATTGTAACTATATGAATGTACATATACACTTTTGTAAATGTTTATGTGTAAAAAATATATCCTTATATATTTTAGTATTTATATAGTTATATTTATATATTTTAACTATATTTAGTTATTATTAGTTAGATAATATAAATTCACATGAACAGTTTCTGAATCCTAAGTATGTAATTTTAGGTTAGATAATCTAAAAATTCATATGAACACTTTCTGAATCATTTGGATAATTTAAAACAAATGCTACAATACAATTACTGTTGCACTCCTGCTTTTTTTTTTTTTACAGTTATATTGGCAGTATTAGTACCAATTTAGTGTACATAATAAAATATACATACTAAAAAGGGCAGAGGTGATATATTAAAGTAGGTGAAGTGTTCTATTTACACCATTATTTTTTTCACTAAAACAACTTTGAATTACAAATCTGTGTCTGATATAGCGGTAAGTTTATACTTCTTCAAATGGACCCATGGAAGCACTATGGATGTTACTCAAAATGTTAAAAACAGATGTGCTATATGATGCAGCAAATCCACTCTTTATTAAGTACCCAAAGAATAAAAAAAAAATCTAATTCTAAGGTGTGTGTGTGTTTGTGTCTGTGATAGGAGCATATTATACATATATATATATATACATATATATGCATTTATACACACACATATACACACTCCTGACTTCATTAAAATACTATTTCCAATAACCAAATTATGGAAGAAAATTAAAGATACATGAATGGCTAAAGAAGATGTGGTATATAGACAGTTTAATGCTATTCAGCTCAAAAAGAGTGAAATCTTACCATTTGCAGCAACTTGGGTAGTAGATATCATGATATCTACTAGAAGGATGGGTGGAATTAGAGCAAAGTAGGAGGGTAGTCCCAGTAGACTGTAAAAAAGTTATGGATGGTTTGTTGGTAGGGGTTTGGTATGTTAAATAGCAGATTATAAATAAGGAATACCTAAAGAAATATTTTTTTACTAAGTAAACATTTTATTTTATAGTGCTTTTTAATTACAAAATTTAAATTATCACACACATAGACATTGTAAACAATGCAATTACAGCAGAAAAGCACCCTCAGTCATATTTAATTTTTTGTTGTTTTTATTTGTAGATTTATTATCTATTGTTACAATACTAAGCAACAATCTCCACTTTACATTTCTATATATTAAGAAATGTGATAAAATTAAAAGTAATACTAGATGAGTAATAAAATATTTTACCTCCTAAAATATAATACATAGATTACTTCGTGTAGCTAACCTACATAAATGTCAGTGTGGAACAATTTAGGAAATAACCCATAAACTTGATCTTTCCATGAAGCATTTTTTAGTAAAAACAAAACAGGAATACAAATTTTATCTTTAGCATATCTATATAATTTATTATTATATGTATTATATAATATACATATTTGTGCATAGGTTCTATGTGTGGTAGAGCTTTGATAGAAGAACATAAGTGGAGAAAAGTAAATCAACTTTGTCAATGAATATAATACCACCAAGACTTTCATATTTACATTTCATTGATATACATTTATTGACATTATTCTTCTGTTCAAAATAATTTCATATTGCAATACACATGCTACAAATATTATATCAATTTGTTTTGTCTGGTTGCAAGCTCTACCAATTTGTTGTAGAGATCTGTTCCTCAGCATTGCATGTAAAACTGGCAGGACTCATTTTAAATCAAACATATTGAAATTTTGTATAGTGATCCTATTATGCTAGACAGAAGGAAATAATATTCCAAGCAATTTCAGAAGTGATTCTTGTAGAGATTTCTTATTTAAAGCTAATCTACTGTCGTCCTGTATACATGACCTCCCTCCAAGAATTCCATTTGACTGGAGAAATAAAATAGGAAAACATTAATAACTGGGCAGCACCAACAAATAAAATAGTTAAGTGTGTGACTGGTAGATAAAAATGTATCAGGGACTCCTTGCAAATGGAAAACAGAGGTCAGTCGATTGGGAGAAATAAAGATTAAGGCAAAGAAAACTATAGTCAAAATTGGGATGTATATTTGGAAGAGGGCTTCTTAATAGGAGAATCCCAAGATACACAATGTCAAAAATTTAGTGAGCTTTTCATTTAATTTCAAGAGATAATGGATGAATTAAAAATGGGTAGATCCATTCATTCCCTTCATACTCAGATCTCCAAGTAAGGGAAGCAAAGTAGTGTAGGATGGTAGTGATAAAAACGCAGAAATTATACATGTGTTGAGAATAAATCTGTAACCAAGCAAAAGGTCACTTCTGATTTTCAATATTGACATGGAATAAAAAAGGAAAATGTATTCTGTGTAGAAATAAATCACAAAGGCTGACATAATTAACTAAGATGTTCGGGGACATTCATTTTCCTGTTACCTGCATATGTTCCCTGAAGAAAAGTGTACTTAATATTCAGAATATCCTGTTCACTCTTCTGCAGAATCCTGCATTCAGCCCTTCCATTTTGGAGAGATCAGGGCTAGAATGAGATATATGTTTATCAAGCAATTCTTGTTCTTGTCCGCCTGTAGTTTAATTGTACCTATAATGTGAACACACATTATATTATACAAATTGATAAAAAGACATGTGGGACATATAAGCACAAAAAATTCACAATAAATATTCAACAATATATGAGGATTTTAGAAGCACTTATAATGTGGAGACATACTTTTTTTTTTTCTTTTTATTGTTGTCTACCCCATGGTTCTCCCATTACCTTATCACCCATGAGTCATCTTAATCTTTTATACTCCTACCACCCTGATTTTCACCTCCCCCTCTCATGCTCTATGCTTCAACTCTGCTGAAACTTAGTTTTAAATTTTTTCTTGTCCACTTGCTAGCAGAAATAAGCCATAAAGAAAAAGAGAAATACTGGATGGTTTCATGAATAAGAGGGATAAATGGAAAACAAACAAATGAAAACTTATCTTTTAAAGACAACAGTTTTATTTGACAAGTTTTATTTATAGAATTACTGTCAAGATACTATAGCATCTTTATACTCCACATTCTAATTCCCAACCAATAGCTCACATAGGTATGGTTCATTTATTTGTCACAACTGATCAATCATTATTATCTAAAATCCATTCTTGATTATAATTGCCTTAGTTTTTTCTTCATTTTTTTCCCTAGGTTCCAGTTGAAATTATCATGTTCCAATTAGTAAGGCACATCTCCTTCAGCTTCTATAGTTTGTGAGCATCTCAGACTTTGTTTTTTATATCCACAATTTTGAGTATAACTAGCCAGATATTTGAGAGGTTGTCTCTCAATTGGGATTTTTATGATTAGACCAGGGTGTTTTGGGAAAAAGGCTATAGATGTAGAGTGAATTTTCATTAGCATCTGTTAAGTATATATTCTATCAATATGACTTATCACCGTGATGTTAACCCTAAATCACGAGGCTTGAGACTGTCCTTGTCAGTTTTCTACACTGTGAAGTAACTTTTTATTTCCCCTTTCCATATTGTACTTATGGGGAAAATGTCACTATATGTAGTCTACACATAGAAAGTAGACATTTATTGTCTAACTCCTTTAGGACCCGGCATAAAAATAAATTATTTGGAGCTTATTTGCTCAGGAGATTTAGCCATATTTTTCAAGGAGAATGTGATTTTAAACTTACTATCCTTACATGTCTAGGACTATCACTATAATTAAGCAAATTGATCTATATTATATTTAGTATGTGTTGATAATTCCAACTCTAATTCATCACCATATGAATTTTTCAAACCTCACCTCCTTCCACAATCTAACATTTAGAAACATGCCTGCAACTGATTTTCCCCCATTTTGTTAACAGTTCAATTCGATTCTACTTCCGTAGTTGGTGGTTTGAGGGAAATCAGTATCAAAGTGTAGTACTTATACTCATTCTGCCTTTATTCCCACTTATTTTCCAAGTTGCTTTGTCAATATCATATTTCCCCTTTCGTAATGTTGTTTCTTATAGCTGTAATATATTGAGATCATTTAGCACCAACCTGCATTACATCCTAGGACACTCTGGCTTCATAAATAGAATTTTCGAGAAGTATAGGTTTACTCATTATACTATAAATTTGAACATGATTTAAATAAATACCAAGCATTATCTTTGCACAATTACAGTATCAACAAAAGTGTATTACAACTTTAAAAAATTCCATTTTTTGACTATTCAACCTCTTCATCTCTAAGTTTTTGGTAATCACTTACCTGTTTACTTTAAAGGTAGCTTACTTTTTCTTCAGAATGTCATATAATTGAAAATCTTGAGCTATATAGGCTTTTCAGACTGATTTCTACTAGCATGGATCAAGATTGCTCCATATTGCTCCACATTGTTTTACAGCTTGATACTTTGCTCTTCTTGACCCTGAATAATAATTTATTATGTAAATGTACACTAATTTACCCATTATTCCTTAAAGATCACTGCAGATATTTCCATTATTTGGTGATTATGAATAAAGCTTCCATACATATCCATGAACAGTTTTTTGCATGCACATACATTTTCAGCTGAATTGCGTAAAACGTTTGTGCAACTGCTGCATCAAATGATAAGAGTATGTTTAGATTTTTAAAAAGCTGTCAAAGTGTCTTCCAGTGTATCTGTACCATTTTACATTCTCACCAGTAAAGATTGAGATATCCTGCTGCCTGGATACTTGTCAGCAATTGGAGCTTCCAGGTCTTCATTTTTTATTTAAACCATTCAAATAGGATTGACTGTTATAGCATTGATTTAATTTGCAATGATGTTAAAAAGTATGTCTTATTTGGTACAGTATCTGCTCAGACATTTAGCATTTTCTTTATTGAGCTAGTTACTATCTTATTGTTGAATTTTGAGATTCCTTTATATTTTATTATTCTTGCATATATATATAGGAAAATCATAAACTTCTAATTTTTATTACTTAAGAATTCATTAAATATTAATATGTCATAAACCTGGAAATTGGATGTTCTTTTAGATTATTTTTGGGGGGCAGAATAAATCAAATTAACATTGTTTATTAAAATGGATTCCTGTAAGAAACCCCAACTACAAAATATTGTAATATTTTTTCTTATTTATAACTTAAAAATGAATATTTTATTCCTATTGGTATCTGACAATTATTTTCAGTGAAATCAACAGTTATTTATGATGAAAGACCAATAGTTTCACAAAATAGACAAAAATTGCTTTGTATGTTTCCAATTCATTCAATCATTTGAATGTATAAATTAGAATGACATTTATATTTTTCATTTATTTCTTATTTAATTAACATCTAATCAAGATCAACACTTTATAAGCATTATATCAACATATTTATATCAGCTTTTATGTATTCAGAGTAAGAAAAATGTTATAACTTGTTAATTGTTTGATATTTTCACTTATTAATGCTAAACCTAATATTATGCTCAGAGAATATGAAAAAAAATTCCTACCCTGTCTAGATAACTTTTCCTTTACATTGTTGATGTATTGGAATTTAACCAAATTGTGTCTATAAAGATTGCAAATATTTTAGATGACATACCAGATGTTGCTTAAATAATTTGAATTCATTATCTCACATAAATTAAGACATACTATATTTAATGTAATAAAAGTGGTTCATGTTACAATTTCCTGGATATTGAGGTACAGTACAATTGGTATTTTGCTAGGATATGCACATCCAGAGGTATATCCAGTGGAAGACTGATCAATTTGGGCTCCCCAACAGATCTCTGTTCTTCCGCCTGCTGATGTGTTACCCAATGGAAAGACTATCATGATGAAGGATAAGAGGAGAGTTTGATTTTATATATTTCATCAAAAATTTGTGCAAATTCAATTGATTGACTATGTGACAAGGCCAATATCACATACTCTGTCAGATAATCCTCTTCATTTGTTAAGAGTTTGCTTCTGCTTCCTCTTTTTTTCCCAGTTTTTCTCTCTCTAATATTATTTGCTGTTAGAAAAAGCCTATTGTGTATGTTTTTAATAATATTAAGCTTCATATATTTCTGTAAAAAGGAAGTATTGAACCAAACTAGTGAAGAAATAGCTGCAATAGTTCTTTGAATCATGAATGCTTTTAAAATTATTTTTATATTTAATAATTCTAATAATCTTAGTAAATGACATTGAGGAAGACTTTCTTAGTAAGTAATCTTAAATACTTTCCATAACCATTATATATATACATACATATATTATAGTTTATATATATTTATATATGTATATATATATAATTTATAAATATATATAAATTATAATGATTGTTACTTTAAAACTGTTATTAAAAATTTAATGATTAAAGACTCACAATATATTAGTATTGCACTGAATCATATGTCACATAACTAATATATTCTATTTTACTTGTGTCTCAATCTTTGTTACAATGTACATCTCTAAACTAGTAATAGTTAATACTTATTAAGGTGAAATTTTGTTTATTTAGATTTTAGAACACAGAACGTGATATAAATGGTATATACATTCTATGGTATCACTATTTCTTGAGTGCTTTCAAATTGATTAAAAACAAAGATAAAATCAAATGTAAAATGAAAAACAGGTATCACTTGATTAAATAAGCATAAAAATTATTATTTAAATTTAAATCAAATCCTGTTTGAGTTATAAAAATTCCAACTGTTCTGTCTTCATTCTTTTTATATTTCAGTCGTATTAACAACTTGAATTTCTTATGTATTAACAATTATCTTGCAAATCAGATGTTGAAAGTTATGATTTATCCTTTTTATTTGCTAACTAAAATGTTTACTTTTATGTAGACTACTGTTGAGATTTTATCTCTATTATATTTTTGAATAGTGCTAAGTAAACACAACGTTAGGTAAATTTGAAGAGGTTTTAGAAATCAGAAAAGCCAAAATGCCTATTAAGATTTGATCTAAGTTTCCTTACAAACAAAAAAATGCATTATACATAAGAACTTACCCCAACTTTTTACTACTTTAAATCTCTCTTAACTATGGTGCATTGGAAATCAGTAGTTTACTGGTGTCTTCTTCTAATCCTCTTCTCTTTACCATAAAAATAGTGTTAACTCAAGTCTTTGCATTTCTTAATCCTTCAGAATTAATTAAATTCTGAAAAACCATTATCTGAATGCATTGTGTTACAACAGGCCTATCCCATGGGTTACATTGCTACTCCTGGCTATTTTTCCAAAAGCTATTTTTATGGGTAGTTTGAGATCAATTGTGTTGTATAAAATTGGTTATACCCTATTTACCAAAGGTTTGAAGTATATTATTTTTGAGCAATAATGCAATGAAGAACTGAATATATCCTTAATAGTCACAGCAACGTTGACTATTGGTTATAAGTCATAGAATATCAGAGAGGGGGGAATGTGAAGTGTGATTCAGGGAATTGTTTCATCCTCAGTTAAATACTTGGTACATAGAACTAAAATTTATTGTTCTAATTATATTGTGTACAGTGGAGATTTTTCATATTTAGAATGATCCATATTTAGTATCAAGGACATGTTATGTTTTTCCTTTCTTCAAACACTGTTTTATTTCCAATTAAAAGAAAACTTTTTCATTTAATTTGGCAGGGATAAACTATCTAATTCTCTTCTGTTCACAGTCATGTTGAAACTATTTAGATTTACATTTTATATGACATTTGAATATTTCCATTAAATATATCCACATGCACATAATCTTTTTTAAGGAATCCTTTTATTTATGAGCTACATTATACTTTCATAAAGTTAACTTAAGCTGTGTAGCAATGACTTGTCAATTTGTGTAATAAACATTATACAAATTAGTGTAATATGAATGCATAACTGAAATTTTTTCTAGTTATTTGCTATAGAAAAGAGCTAAAATAAATTGTTCAAAATGCAAATAAGGAATAAAATATAGGTATTTTAGACATAAATTATTGAAAATGTCTTAGAAGTTATTGAAATAACATGCAAAAACATTTAAAGTAGAAATATTAGAATGCTTTTTGCTAAAACGATGCATTGATAAACCTTTCCCCTTAACCTTAAATTAGCCTGATTATAAATATTTAGTTTTCTTTCTAAAGTAGATATAGCAAAGCAATAATTTTATCTAATTTCAAAAGGAACCATACTTATTTCCCAACAGTGCTCTGGGAGATTTTATAGGCAATGCCATATGTATTTAAATGGATGTTGCTCCAAGTTCAATACCAATAAAATGTCTGCATTAGAGATGTTATGAAAAATATGATTTTAGCTGGAAGCAGCCTTAGTGATCATCTAGCCCTCACCCCCTTCACTTTACAGTCTGAGATATTGGAGGACAGGGAGAGTATTTGATGTTGACCAGATTATGAGAGCACATTAATCATAAAAACAGGACTTGAAAACAGATCTCTTAGGGAACTTTGCTGGGAATAAGTTCCTTTATAGGTATGCCTTTCTTTAAACTAACCCAAAACACTACTTTTTGGATCCATATAAAGCTAAATTAATTCTGTAGATTCTTCTCACTGTCTTGTAATAATATTTTTGCTCAGATACCTAATGTAAATTACTTAAATTTGTAATGTAATTTTAACTAGAAAAAGCCTGAATGATAAAGGACATGTTCAGTAAAGACCTGTTAATTTTTTTAGGTCAAAAATACTTTGAAAACATAGTTTTGAGTAAACCCAATATAACCCATGTTAAGTATGCAATATGTTAATGTTCTAAGATCCATCATCAGATTTGTCTTAATTAGTAAATGTAAATGAACTGTAGTAAATTTTGAAACTGCTAGGTCATTCTGTATGTTTCCTGAGTGATTCCTACAGACAAAACTATTTCTATGAATTATCAGTAAAATTAATATTCTATTAATAATATATAAAGTTTTTCTTTGTGACACATTTAGGGTATCATTTGATACACATCTGCACCCAAAATACTCCATATTAGTATCCCAAATTTTGCAATTATTTTTCAATATCTAAGTATTGTCTGTCTTTCCTCCTTCTTTAAAATACATTAGATTTTCCAAGTTCTAATTTGTAATTGGAGAAGATGACAGACAGACCCTTGAGTCATTGCTTCCCTCACAAATAACTGGGCTATGTGCCTAATAGAAGCACACACTTTTGAAAAAGAGCTAGGGAAGGGAGACTGAGCTTCATGGGAAGGAGAACCAGGAACCATTGCAAAGGGGGAAAAGCTGAAAAGCCTTGACACAGAAATGGTGCCAGTTCTCTGGAAGGGATACAAGCATTTCCTCCAACAGTTGCTTAAGCTCTCCCACACCAATCTGGAAAGAAGAGTGCATAATTTGTTGTGAGAATACAGCCTATTTGACAGTTCTGATATCAGATGCAAAAGAGAGAAGCCTCCAACCAATCACCCACGTTTAAAATGCGGCTTCTTAAAATGCGACCCACCCAGGGTCCCTCAGCTTCGACCACCCATGCATAGCAGTTGCCACTCAAAATACAGCTTAACAAGAGGGTCTGTTTACAAGGTAATATTAACAGGGAAAACAAGGAGTCCTTAAAGCCACAAGTGGCCAGTTATCTTACCCCAGTCACCATTTTCAGTCCCAAAGGCTACAGACACATGTCCATGATGGTATCCTTTGGCCCTCCAAACCTGAAGCAGGCATTCTGCAAATTGCGTTCTCTCTCCAGAGTCTTCTCTTTTTTCCCTCTCTCTAGTGTTCTGGACTGTTCTTCTTTTGCAGGTGCTTCGAATTTTTTCCACAATTGCCGATGCACAAATCAGCTTTCCAAATCTCTGAGCATCTCCAGGTACCAGTTCACTATGCCACTTTGATATAGTGCCACACTCTTCACACTGGTCACTCTTCTACTGGTCACCATGGCTCCTTGCCACACCAGCTCATTCTTTCAGAGGGCTTCTGCCCAGCCTGGTCACTACGGCTACTCTTTATCCATCTAGCATTCTCCTTTCCCCAAAGTCTGTCTCATCTCTACTCTTTTTCTTTTCCTTTTTCCTCTTTCTCCTAAAAGTCAAAGGCTCCAATTACCCTTTACACACCCTCTATGAGATACATTCTCTCTTCTGGGTCCACACCTGGAATTTGCAACAAAATAAAAGTACCCTTCCTGTTTAGTCTTCTTTTACCTCTGCATTTTTCAGACACAGTTAATGACATTAATGCCTAATTTTTAATACTGCCCATATTGAGGTCCCAGCTTAAGTTCCACAAAAGTCAATAAACTCAGGTGACCTGGGACTGGGTTCAGCAATGGAGTGGCTGGAGCCACACTGCAATCCCAGCCATGGTGGGTTTCTTAGGAGTATATGAATTTCTACCTTATAAATATAATGATTCTAAATATTTGGCATGCATTGCTCCAAACTCTTATATATGCACAATGGCACATTAACTTATTATACAAATATTAAATATATCATAAAACAATTGGTGAGGTTGGTGGATATTGATTAAGATCAATTAACCATATTCTGGATCCTATCAAAGTTCTTTATATGTAGTAACTTATTTAATGATTACTCTAACTTCCAAAGGTTGGCTTTTATATGATTACATGTAAATTTTAAATGGGGGTACAGTGACAGATTTTTGGTAACAGATCCACAACCACTGAGCTAGAAAATTAATTTAGTCAGTTTGGATAGATTCAATATTCTGAACAGCATCTAAATTGAAAGATAAGCTAGAAAAGACATAATTTAGTGATATAAATGCTTTTATGCGGTAATTATACTAGAGCATGGGTTAACATAGAAATTACTATCTTGCACAAAGAAATAGATGAAAAACAATATAGGAACTTTGAAGAGTTGTTTCATATCAACTTAAAGTGAGAAAGCAATGTAAAAAAGAGGGCACACATATAAATATATATAGCATATATAAAGATGTTATTTTGTTCATATTAATTGTATCATAATCATTTAATATATCATAGACATATATCATTAAAGTCTTCCTATCGGTTGCATATTATTCTATTGCGTATGTAAAAATTATAGTTCCTCCCTTCCCTAATGAATATGCATTTTAGTAAACAGACTCGTCATATGTTAAATTTATCTATGCTAAATTCTCATATTATAAAAATCCCAAGTTGTTTCCTGTTTTGTAACTTACTATGTTAAGTGGATCCCTGTGTGTCCCCTATTAACTTTGACAAACCTTACATATTTCGGGAAGGAAACCAAGAAGGTTTCAATCATTTTTTTTTCCATTTGTTTAGATGAATAATATTTTGTCCCTTCATCTTATAAAGATAAATGATTGCACTAGTTTGATCATTCAGAAGAAATAAAAATTTTCAAGGAAATGTGTGAGAATAGGACTACATTTTTTAGGTGTTGGTTGTACATTTCTTTGTAATTTAGAAATTCTTTCCCAAGTATTAATCAAAAAGGTCCACAATAATACATGTTAACCCACATCATGTTCCTGTGAAAATAAAGCAACTCAAAGTGTGATATTAGTGCATTTTTTGTTTCCTCATATACAGAAAGGGACATTGCCGTTGTCATAGTATATACCTGAAAATTATCAACTGAAACTCCAATGTTTTTAATAATACTGATTAAAACATATAAACACAGTTATCATTTATTTAAAACCTACTATTTATCAAACTGCTATAGCGTGTTACTAGGTCCAATTCACATTCAAGTTAGAGGGAATTACATGAAGATGTTCATATCAGAAAACAGGATTATTATGATTCATCTTAGAAATCTGTCTCCCACACAAAATGTTTAAATCATGTGGGATGAGGAAATGTGGACCAGTGAATCAAACCACTTTATAGCTAATGTAAAAATCCTTAAAATGCCTTAGTGTATGGATATGAATTATTTATTCCACATGAATGTATTCATGGAAAGTATACATATAATGCAAATTAAAGAAGCCATTATAGCTATGAATGCTTTCTCTCTGGAAACAAAATAGGACACAGAAAATAATTATATTTTTAAGTTTTTAATAAGAGACACTTAAGTCAAAGATTATATATCATGTTAAACTTAAGTAGTTTCTAGAGCAATAAAAATAGGAGTGAAAAGACAAACCAAAAATATAATAAAGCAATTTTTCAATATCATTATTTGATTACAACCAAATTAAGCATGACTAACCAAGACACTAATCAAGTCATATAACAAATTATATGTTAGACAGATTTACAAATGAGTCAAGCTTAGCCTAGTTATTCTGAATTCAAATCCTCATTAAAAGATTCTTATCCCAGTGGATTTAAGTAACAGTCAAGCAGGACAAAAAGCATGTCCTTTCTCCCAGACAGGGTAGAGGACTGATGGATAATAGGGGGAAGGGGGGGAGGCTATCATTTATTAAGTTGATCAATGTTAGCAAATCCAAATGCTGGTTCTTAACTATTGGAAACATAAGTAAAGGAATCAAATCATACACACAGGTAAAATAATTTTTCTTAGAAAAATTACATTTTCTTAGAAAATATAATTCTTGATTATCAAATATTTTACTTATCAATATTTTACTTCAGAAAATAGAGAAATCTAAAACTCACCTATGTAATTTGTCTTTGAGAATAACTATTGAGAAAATAAATGGGTGGTAAATAAATGTAATTTTTCCTTTTTACTTTGCAGAGTAAAAGAAAATATTTATTGCCTGCTGAATATGTATAGTCATTGTCTATATAAAATTCCTAACGGGTATCAGTCTTCTTTTCAGAAATATACCTTCAGCAGTAATATTTATAATCACATTAAAATAGTTTTAAAATAAAATTTTAGTCAGCAAGTGTTTTTGCAGTTAAATGTTTGAGAAAACTTTTCCCCAGCTTTATTGAGATACCAATGGCACATAATAATTGTATAAATTTAATGAGTACAATGTGAGCTTTTAAAAATTTTACTATTTTAAGAGAAATTTTAGCTTTACAGCAACATTGAGACAACAGTTCAGAGGTCTCCCATAAAGTCCTTTTCTCCCCAACCACATACACCCATAGCTTAAATATCTACACCCTTACCAGAAGGTACAACTGTGTCAATGTAGACTGATAAATGTAAATTCTTTAAACATCAGTTTCTCAATCAATCTACTTCTTATATCCTAAATTTAAAAAAAACAATTTCTAAGTAAATAAACAAAAAAGTTCCAATAAAACTAATTTTTTTCTAAAGTTTAGGAATTTTGGGTGCTGTGCTAATGTTATTTTACTTTTATAATAATTGCAAGTTTTCTTAATATCTAATAGATTGTTTTCAGCCCTTCTGAAAATTTGTGCTTTTAAATATAAAAAATAGAATTTAAACAAAAAATTAATTTAGACTCTAAATCATATTGTCTCTGTAGTAACCACATGACTAAAAGAAATCATATTTTACATGCATGTATACATATTTATATATATATGTATACACTCACATTCTTGATGTTAGTAGGAAAAGGTAAATGTGAAAAGGTTAAATCTTATGATATTAAATATGAATTGCACTATTATGATATTAATATTAATTATGATATTAAGTAAATATGCATTTGAATTTTGTAAGTTATATTTTTCCAGTATAGATTTTCACACTCAGTTAAATAAAATTCCATTTTGTAAACAATAATATAAAAGAAAACTAATGAATTCACTACCTATTTTTACTTTGCAAATATTGCATTTAAAAGTATCCACACACTTGAACTAAAATGAGATTTTATCATGTGTATACATGATATTAAATTCTCCTGTTTCAAAATGAATTTCAAAGGAAGTATAATATTTGATACATAAACTTGGAATATGAAAAATTCCATATGAACAATAATCTCTTTAATTTTGAAAGCACTGTGTGTGTATTTTTAGTTGCCATGATAGTAACTGACTCAATTAAAGTTCCTAAGTAATATTTCATTTTGATACATTAAACTTATGAAAAATTAAGAGACATAAAAAATGCTAAAAAATTTCACTACTTTTGATAAATTTAAAAATACCTAGCTTATTATTACAATCCTGAACATAACTCTGTTGTGTTCTTCTAATTTTATGAAAATATTTTATTAATTTTATTAAATTAATTAAATAACTATGTGCTTTTAACGTCACATTTTCTCTTTTTATTCGTTATAATGAAGTAAATAAATTATCAAAGTTCATCTATAGAAACATTTGTTATTAGTTTATTAAATGAATTTTAAACTCTGCATTAAAACTATTCCTCAGTCTTATTCTTACCACCTCAATTGCTCTATACTTACCATCTCACTCCAGGCTGTCTTCTTCTAGAATTTACTTTAGTACTTTTATCTGTCATAATCTCAGACAGATGTCACTGACAGATGGAACTGTCAAATTAAAATAAATCAAGGAAATTTTTATAGAGAAAATGTATGAAAGTGTGAGGAGGACTCATGAGAAACATAAGTTCCTGTCATATGGAGACCTGAAGACATTAGAAGAAAGATAGGTTATCAGAATCCAAAGCAAACCACCCCTTTAAAATGACAAAACCAACCAGAGATTTAAAAGGAAGGAAAACAAGGAATCAAATATCCTGGTCACATTCGATTCCTCTTTACCATAGTATTTTGTGGCTACATGTTGACTGAAATCAAAAGATGCCAATAGACAAAGAGCCAGATGATATAGTTTATGCATAACAGTTACGATGCAGAGAAAATGAATGTAGAGATGTAAATAGAGATGTTTGGCTGATTCATATTAGATTTATGGAAATTCAATTTTGATACCTGAAATGTCATTATAAGTTTCCAGATAAGAATGTGTAGTACAGAAGAATGCAGTGTTGAAGCAAAAACTACCAAAGATAAATAAGTATAAAAGAGTTTGAATCTAAAATGGACTTAGAAGATATAGAATGGAGAAACCCATAATTTTTTTGAAGAATGGAACTTTCAAGAACTGAGAATTATTTCCAATGAAATACCTGGATAAGACTGAAACTTATCTCCTCATCAATGAACACCTGTCAAAAATCATTTTCTCTCCTGAAGTCAAAAAACTTACTATTTAGATTTTAACTGGATGTTTCTGTCCTTAGATTCCTGTCCCCTAGAAATACTGCCACACACAGGTACCCACTAGACTCATATAGTTTGCTATAACATGTGCTTCCCAAATAGCAATTCCTCTGTAACTCCCAAATAATCTTGATTTCTAAAAATTTGAGTTTGCTTCAGTTTACCTCTTTATTTGGGCCATCACAGGGAAAACCTGTAAGAGAAATCACATTATAAGCTATTTGTGTTTCTGCATTTGCTAATTGACCTTATTCAATAGAAAAGTAAATTTTTCCAATCTTCTTGACAATATGAGAGGGAATTCATGGACTGAGTGAGAGGTGATCTCTTTTCTAATATTTTATCATGCTGAATAAAGTAAGGGCATCTTAGCTGATGGTCTCTGTTCTTCAGTGATTTATTTAACTTCAAAATATAATTGTGTTCTATTTTTTGTTTTCTGTATTCTTCATGTTCAGTCAAGTATTAATAATTTTCTGGAGTCCTTTCTAATCTTTTCTGAGTCAAGTTCGCTTTATCCCTGTGTGCAACCTTCCAGACTATTGTTAACCTAAAAATAAAGAGAAACAGAAGGCAATCAGGGTCTTATTTAGTATCAAAGAATTTCAATTTGAAGTTCAAAGTCCCCTATGGAAATCTAAAATAAGTAAATATTCAGGATTTTTATATGAAGAAAAAAGGAAGATAAGTGATTCCAAAAATTTTAATTAGAGTTGACAGGTTTAAACTATTCATGGTTTTATGTAATTGGTTGCTGTTCTATTCTCTGGCAAAAGTCTACTGTCATTCAACCTTGTCATCAGGGAATCTGTTCTGCTGAGTTCGCAAGCAGTCATTTCTTAAATAATTGACATTTGGTCCAACCCAATGGTCTTTGACCCAGTGCAAACAAAAAAATAAATTTTTTTTTTCTAACCCGCATTTTAAAATGACTCCAAGTATGTCAACTTTTCATGCCATTGTTCATAAATTGGATTTTAGTAAGGCCTCTATTTCTGTTTTATATATAATATTTTTATTGACATAATGTTTGTTTACATAGTTGTTTCTATTTGGGGGGTTTTGTACCCTTCCACCCCCTTCAAATGTTATTAGCATAGTACACCCAACACTAAACACCCTGTTCTACCACCTCAGTTCATTGTGCTCCTTCCCACAATCCCATCTTTCTCCTCCCATTCTGGATTCCTCAGTTCTATAATCACATTAACAGGGCAAAGTTTTAAGTTTGACCTTATCTGTTGATTTGTTTATTTTCACCATAACTCACTTAGAATCAGCACTATCCACTAATAGGGTTTCTTCTGCTATTTCATTTATCATAATCTCTTCCAGGTCCATGCAACAGTTCTCCCTATTAAGCAGATGGTTAATCTCTCTTTGTGTTACTTGCCCTAACTTGCACTATGACTTTTACTTAGCCCATGTTAACTTTTCCTAATTATTTAACACCTAGGTGTGTTTTTAATTTTTTGTTTTTGGCAGTGCCCTGGGGTGGATGTTTCCCACAGTCCATTCCAAATAAAATAAGCCCATCAATAGTGCAGCAGTGCTCTGGGTACACAGATCTGTCCAACATGATAGGAGGTACAGAAGCATTCCCTGGCCAGAACTTCATGAACTCCTAGTCTACCAAGATTTATAAGTTCTTCTTGAATAAACAATCCTTCTCAATTAAATATTTTGAATCGAATTTTTTATTTTGATTATCACTACCACTACTTTGAAGCAATAGGATTAAGATTAAAGCAATAGGATTAAGATTGTGCAAATTTTACCCACTCTACTATTTGCTCTTTTTTTTATCCAGAGTTTTCTTGCCTGTAGATGTATAAAATTGTCCTACTCTAGGTTAGAAAATCTTTATTTGGAGGTGATTAAGTAAAGGGTATTTTATTTACTTCATTTTTCACACTGTTTACCTCTAATTAATCACACATTGTTACTAATCTTAATTGCTAAGCATCATTTAACTAACACTGTGGTGTATAATAAGAAATAGGAATTTGTTCTTCCTCTGTTTCTGGTACAAAGCTTCTAAAATTGAGAATTTCTTAAATGAAGAGCATTATTAACACATGTTAAATGAGATGAATTTTAGACTCCATCTATATTTTGGGTCTGACCTGTCTTCTTAACCACTAGGAAGGAGAGAACAATTGAATTTTGAATCAATTGTCAATCATTCTCATACAATAATCAATTATTATTATTATTATATTTTTGCATCTTTTTTTATTAATCAAGCATTCTTATACAATAAAAGCTCCATGAAACCCCAAAAGGATAAAATTTGTAAGCTACCAGGTTGGGGAAGTGGAATGCTTCCTTTTGTTAACTATCAGGCCCCAAAGTCCTTTGTTAGAACCTTGCCCAATATATTTTTTCATCTGACTCTAGATACACATCCTTTGTAATAATCTGGTAACCAGTGAATAAACAACTAAGTCAGTCACAGCACCACTAACAAGTTGGACTTACTGCTGTGGATGGTGGTCTTGTGTGGAATTTGATGCTACCTCCAGATTTAGTTGATTTATAAGACAGTCATGTGGTATCTGGAGAATTTATTATTGGTTGTGTGGAGAAAGCCTCCATGTGCACATTAAATGTACGTCCAAAATAAGGATACACCATGCCATTTCATACTGATGTATAGCAGGAAAAATAGATATAATTTGTCCTAATATAATCAATCAATGTTCCACTATCTGATAAGCATAGAAAGAATCATAGACTGAAATAGATGTCTCACTATTGCACACAAAATTTTATTTAGATATTTGATTGGAATTCCAGTATCTTTACAAATAACCTTTTTTTTTGTCTTATCAAATTCCATCCTGCCTCTCTCATCTTTGCTATCCTGTATATCTACAACAGGATCCTGTGTATGATTTCCCAGTACACACCATAGTCTATACAACTTGAAACAGTAAATTACAATATATGGTTAACTTTCTCTGAATGCTTGTCTAATCATCATTTAGTTTTTCTTAAGTTTTCACAAATGCAATACCCACTTTAGTTCTGGTTCAGTTAACTCTTTTCTTCTGCTTTTCTTATAGCTCCTATGAATATCTGATTTTTTTTTTAGTGAAAAAGACAAGTTTATTTAAGAAAGGTGAAACAAAAGATCAGAAATAAAGAAGATAGGAATGTGGGACACCTTGGACTGGTCATCTCTAAGGTGGAGTAAGGACAGATTATCATATTATAATATCTTAATATAGTCTCAAAACCATTTTGTTGAAGTGACCTACTTCCGAAACTACATAATCAATGTATTTGTTCCTGAAAGTCATATAATCTTTCTTAATCATAATATTTTAGCAAGATACCTTGTAAAGAAAATGAATTTTATAAATATTCATGAACGAAATTTGATATTGATGAATGAAAATGGAAATTGAAGTTTATGGTTCTCTGTATATTTTTTTTAATCTTCCTTTACATCCATCCAGTTTTCCCACATCAATTCTATACACATAAACCCAGTGACTATGAACTTTGTTTGTAAAATAGCAAGGATGGGCAGATATACAACTCCATGAGTCCAATTATCTTTTGCCTCTGAGGGAAGGCAAGCTGTCCAAAAAGAGCTTTGACTATCCCACTGTATTTTTCAATGAGTTAGAAAAAATCACTAATTTCTTCATATGCACACTCAAAACTGCACTATGTCACTGTGTTACCATGTCGTATACTCATGTGTTTTTCTTGGCTTTTATTATTTCCCTCCAAACTCATAGCCTAGAGGACCTAACACCACACACAGATGGTGCCAATCATGCACTCAGCAGCCTGACCCATGTTCCCTTTGAAGATATTGTTATGGAAATTTTGAAGCAGAATCATGATATTCTTCTGAAGATTGAGCTGCTGATTTTAAAAGAGATTTCAAACAAACTAGCAGTACTTCCCTTTATTATGTTCCTATGTTCTATTACATTAGCAATTCATTTAACCAAAAAAGTTTGGGAAATTAAAGTAAAAAATGCTAGTGACATTGTAATGATGCATCTCTTCAGAGTCGGAGTGTTTAAAGTAGAAAAGAGGTACCACTGGACTGACCCCAAACCAAAGCAACCCTTTATTCCAAAGTAAAATACATTTAATTGGAAGTAAGAAGTACAAGAGAGAGCAGGTTGGAAAGTGCATTGGGAAGACCCTTTGCACTTCCTTGAATGCAAGGCTAACAGCACACTAAATAACTGCTGCGGAATCCTCCCCTCATCTCTGTAGGAGAGAGAACAGCATCACCTTCTCTGGTAGATACAATGCCTGATGAGTTCTGTAATTAGCTAACTTATATATGTAATGGTACTCTTTTTTTCTAGCCTTCTGACTGAATTTATTTTTTCATTTTTTTTTGTTAATTGATAGTTCATATAATGTATTTTACATTTTGTATATTCCATGGTTCTTCTACCACCTTGTTACCCATGAGCCCTCATTTTAATCTCTTGTGCTCATCCCTTACCCAATTTTACCCTCCTCTTCTTCCCTTGTTGTATGTTTTAGCTCAAAAGGACATCTGCACCCAGATGTTTATTACAGCACTATTTACAATAGCCATGATATGGAAACAACCCAAAAGCCTCAAAACAGATGAATGGGTGAGAAAGTTGTGGTATAGTTACACAATGGAATATTATTCATCAATTAAAATGATGAAATGAAAACCTTATGTCATTTGCAACAACATGGATGAAGCTAGAAAGAATCATGTTAGTGAAAATAATCCAGAAAGAAAAAAAGTACTGGATTGGACATTCTCACTATATGAGGGATATAGGGAAAACAAACACAATTAAAAAGTCAACAGAACTGAAGCAGAGAGCAAGAGAGGAGGAGGAGGTTAAAATCAGGGAAGGGATTGAATGTTCAAGGGTGATGGGATATTCTTGGGGTAGACAATGATGTAAATAGTGTGTGTGTGTGTGTGTGTGTGTACAATCAATTAAAATGATAAAAATAAAATTAAGAAATTAAACAAATCATAACAAGGTGAATAAAATTCTCAAGTAATAAAATTCTTATAATTGAGAAATTGGATAAAATAAGTCCACATAAGAATTTCTTAGATAAATTTATCTAAGTTTCCTAATTCATTCATTCTTTGACATTTTTAATCATTTAATATTTAAGTCACTACTTAAAATATGGTAAATACTAGCCCAGTAGTAATAATTGAATTGATATTCTAGGTGGGAAGTAGCAGAATCCAAATAATGTCTAAACATATACATTAAATTCAAAATTAAGATTATACTCTTACAGTGAATATATTCAGAATTTTATTCAATATTAGATGCTACAATATAAGAGAAGCAAAATAAAGCAAAAATATCAGGTGAAATATGAACTAAAACTATAATTACTTTCAGATAGGTAAGCCTGTTTGCACAGAAAACTAATATAGTCATCAAACACAAAACACATCTAATAAGAGTTTAAGTAACGTGATCCAATTTAAGTTTTTCTTATTAAAAGTAATAGGTTTCCTTCCACCAGTGATGTAAAAGAACTAGATTAAGACTACTCTTTTAAAACTATTCTAGAGTATCTTGTAACAGAATAGTAAAGAATGTGTGTGTGCATGTGTGCGTGTACACACATGTTCATGGATACTACAATCTATATTCATACTAAGGGGAAATGCACTTGTAGAAGATGACATACTCTGAAAAAAATAAAGCAATTCTTTCATTATGCCTCTAGGGAATATGTAACTATAGTGATTTGATTATCTATGTACTCTGAAAATATTTAGGGACTATAGCTATCAAACACAAATCTGGTTATGAAGGGAATATCAATATTTTCCTGCTCTGAATGTGTTTCAAAGTACATTTGAAAACTAGCACTCTGTTATAGTCTTTGAATTGTCAGCATGATGACCCAGACTCTTTATATATCATATGGATTTAATCAACAACATCACACTTAGATTTTTAAATGATGATATATATATATATATATGAATTTTTTGATTTTGTAAAGGAATATATTCTGCAGAAAAAAAAATGGTACTGGCATTTTTCCACTAGGTCTAGCTTTCTGACTTATGATTTATGTTCCATTCATGTCCATATGTTAGAGCACCATCCAGGATTATTGTTAACCTACCTACACACAGAGACAATGAAATGCTTGAACAACTTCCTAATACTGTTGTCTTCTCTATCTGGTATTATTAATATCCAGGGAATATGGATTGTAGTGAAAAGCTAAAGGTGACATAAGATATTAAAAAAAAAGTTGTCTTGGGCATGTTATGCTTCTTTTTTATCTTATATGCTTACAAAATTGTCTATTTAAAGAATGGATGATTTTAGAAGTTGAACTGCCACTGGAAAGAATGTTCCTGTCTATGCAAGGGTGTAAGAATTTGACATGTTCATTTATTTTGAACTTGAAAATTGTGGTACTTGGTCAAGACTAAAAAAGATAAAAACAATTCTGCACATAGTTTTCAGGTTTTAGAATAGCTCAAGCATAGTAACAATGAAGGCTAGTTAAAATTTGGTCTAATGCATTATATTAAAAGACTTTAGCAATATATATGAAACAAAATGAATTTTTTCAAATTGTCAAATGTCAGTTGTTCGTATGTGCCTGTCATTGTGTTAAGTGCTACAGAAACATTAAGGTTTCTGCTTGTAAGGTACATTTTTAAAAAGTGTGTGGGATGGGGAGAGTAAAAAAAATCTAAATATTTTAAACTTTAGTAGTTCATGACAGAAAATTAATAGAATGCAAGTGGGACTTAGCTTAGATCGATGAGTCTGAGAAATATGCTCTGAAAGCATTGAAACAGGAGCCCGTTTACGAGAAGCAGATATACATGCCAAGTCAATGCTGCCACACGCTCAGGTTGGCTCTGTTCCTGCTGTTCTGATGAGGACTCTGTCTCAGACTATTACGAGCACATTTTAATATGTTACTCAGCTAGAGGGTGAAAGATGAATACCAAGTTAAAATCAGGTTTATTTGGTTCCAAACTCCAAGCCCATTTTTCCATGTATTCATCTTAAATGAAACTAAAATTTAATAAAGAGTCCAATTAAAAAAATTTTAAAGCACTGTTACATACTAATGAGAAAAAGAGCTATGGCAGTGTAGTTATGCTCCCAAATTGATGAGTACATGGCTTTTAGATGGGCATCAAATTTGTTCTTACTCCTTGATAGTATTGTACCTACTTATTCCAGAGTACATAATACATTAAATTGCTTTTTAAATAATAATCAATCATGAAAATGACTAGAGTAATTTTTTCTATTTTTATTGATAATTAAATCTAATTGTCCCTCATAA
Organism: Uropsilus gracilis; assembly: GCA_004024945.1. Taxonomy (NCBI): domain Eukaryota; kingdom Metazoa; phylum Chordata; class Mammalia; order Eulipotyphla; family Talpidae; genus Uropsilus; species Uropsilus gracilis. The sequence continues at coordinate 16,956 of PVHY01001923.1, read as the reverse complement.
TTTGACCAAACATGTAATCTCACCAGTCTGTTATGTATAGCATATATGCCCTGTGGACTATAGCACTAAAACAAAAAACTGAAACTGAAACTATAGTAATGATTTCTTTTCTTATATGGGTATGTTAAATAGATATTATAAGGGGGAAGGAAAAAGGTAGTTAACTGTATGAAAAGTAACTCTGCTTAGATGAAAATAAGATTTTTTTGTCTTATTTCTCCAATAACTTAGAATGTTATTTTGGTAAAGGGCAGATCTAGGGGAATGGATATGAAAAGAACACCAAGTAGAATGCATTACCTTTCAGAAACCACTAGCTTACACCATGCAAAGCTAAGACCGTGGGAAAATAAAGTGAAATTCTGACACAGAGTTGTCAAGTAGGAGCTAAAGAATAAATAAGAAGAGTTGGAATAGGTTGCATTTGTAATTGATGCAGTTTCAGTTGGATGTACTTAATGTAGAATGTCTTTATTTGATTAAATAGATTAGTAGTATTTTATTTCAGAGTAGAAGAAAAGCTATGAACATTTTCCAAGTAAATGTAATCCAGATGCTATTAGATTTAAAACTATCAAAAGAATGATGTAAGAGAACAAAAATTTTCAGAATCCTCTACCTTACCTAGATAATATTAGGTAGCAAATTAAGAATTCTAAACACCAGATTCTAGGTACTTTTATTTTTTAGAGTCTTACTTCACTCTTTTATAAGCAAACTCACTGGCAATGATATTGTCAAGGCAAAGAGGAAATTATCATATAGTCAATCAAAATGCTAGAGAAATGCATATTTCAAATTAAAACATTACATTTTTAATCTAATTTTAATTTATCAAAAATTATCCTGTAAAACAGGTGAGTTAGTACTCATTATTGTTCTGAGTTTAGAAATTATATATATGTAGTTTCATAAATCAACCATATAAGTTAATTCTAATAATAACACTCAAGGTAAAATAATCAAACATTAATTGAGGAGGGACATGCAAAGATACCAAAAGACGCAAAGATGTTTTAATTTCCATTTAATATTTCACCTATCTATATATTAATGGAAAAGGGTATAAAAACTGTCATTGGTTCAAAATCTCTGTCATTGGCTCTGTATCTGGCCACCCACATCCCCAAATGCAAACAAGAAGGCCTTTGGTACAGAGTAAATAAAGCATTTAGTGTAGAGGGAGAAAGGGGAATCTGGTTACCATTACCACAAAGGCATAATATGGAGCTGTTGCTACAGGAGCTCTGACCACATGGCAGAATGTGGTGAAGCCTACTGCTTCTGGGGCTGGGGCCCTTGGCACTCCAGGTTAAGATTTTTACCAAATCCTTCCAGTATCGGGGTGTCAGGATGCAGTCAAGGTCCAGAGGTCTTCTACTGCTAAGGGCAAGACGTTTCCAAAATCTCAATTAAGCCTATAAAACCTCAATTCAGCTCTGAGGACAGAGTGAACACACTCTCAGTTCTCCCTATGAAAGGTTTCACATATAACCACTTATTTTTGTGTCCTTCCTAGCAACTCCCTAACTCCCATCACTGTACAGACACCTTTTACTCCAGCCAGGGCAATACCAGACATCAGTGTACAGAGTTCAACTCCTCATCAGGATTTTCAACCAGCCTGGGAGGCAATGCTGGCCACTCAGAGAACCTAGGGAATGGAGGGTTCTGCTGACACAGGACTCACCAACATACTAGGTTGAGACTATCTATTATACTAGTACTGTTTCTGAAGACATTAATTTTCAGTGATCCAGTTTCTAAATATTTCTTTCTCTTTGCTTATTTTGCTTATGGCTACTCTTAAATTACAACTCAAGGACATTGATCCTAAAATTAGGAGCAGATAATTTGCATCACAGAAATTGACTTTTGCTTCCTAAAACTTGTTTTTTCTTCATATCTATAAGAAATTTGAGAAAGGTGGACTTTACATCATTTCTGGAGCCATCTATGGTCCTACAAAGACCTCATTTGTAAGACAAATAGAGCTTATTCCTTACAGAATTTGGGTTGTAAACCTTATGATAGCAAACGTTTGGTTTAATTATTCAACTAATTTTTAATATGCTTTATACCTAGGACAAGGTTTTTAATATAAAATAGGATTTAAGATTTTGAATAATCTTATTGTGAATAATCTTATTGTGAATTCTCTTATCTATTCAACTGTAGTTAAAGTTTTGAGAACACCAAGAGTAGAATCATTTGAAAAATAACTGGGAAAAAAAAAAGGCACATATTTTCCCTGAGAGCTGGCAGTAGACCAAAGCCTTTGTTTCTATTCAGCTGTATTTGGAAACCAAACTTAGTTCTCCAAAAGACAGACAGAGGCAAGAGTGAGAAGAATGTCATTCAAATGCTATGAGTCTTTTTTTAATGGAGAATATACAAAAGTGGAGGAGAACAAGAATGGATAGGATTAGATTTCTCATTCTATGTTCTGCTTTTTATTTAACCTAATCATCATTTTCTTCCATTTATTAAACTTTTTAACTTAGTGCACAAAAGACTAATTTTAGAAGTCCAAAACAGTCTTAGTGACCACTGAAACATTTAAAGTATCTTTGGCATTATGGCCTGACAAAACTAGAATTTACAAAGGCAGTTCTAATACTTTTGTTAAGGCCTAGTTTTGAGTCTGATTTCTGTTCTTCCGCCTTATTAAAAAAATTACCTAAAGCAAGTTTAAATTTTCTCTACATTTCTTTTCCTTCTGTTTTCCTCTAATTCATCTCTTATCCAATAAGAAAATTAGCTTGAGAACTCTAATTTCTATAGGTACTTATAAGCAATTTAGAAGTTTCCAATTCAATAGCAACTCAACCAACCAATAAGAATTTTTTAACAGCTTCACCAAGATCTAAATAAGATTATTCCTAGCATAAGAAATGACAGAAAGACCCAGTGCATACTAACAACCTTCAGCTAAAGTCTTGATTCTCTTACAGTTAGAAGATTGCTCATATTTTGGATGCTTTTTCTTGGTCTGCAAGATTTCCTTAACACTAACTTTTATCTTATTGCACGTGTAGATTCTCCTTTCTTATAGAATATAGAGCCTCCAGATATACCTTTATCCCAACCTCAGTGTACATGGAGAAAAATGACAGGAACTTGGGGTTCTAATTTCTTACACACAGGGCAGAAAGGTAACGTGAGGCAGAAGAGCTATTGCAAGAACCTCAAGTTGGAAATCTTTAACTGTTAGGAGTCGCGTAAGGAATGAAGAAGAAATTTAGATGGAAGAGATTGATAACGATATGAGAGGCTAGCCCACAGAACGGGATCCTGGGAAGTATATCCTGGTCCAACTTTAATGAAGTTGTGATGCCCTATATATCCCAGCAAGGAAATGTTACAATGATGTAATAAGGAAGTAGCAGAGCATACATGACATGCAGCAGGGAAGATGCAGGGATGCATGATAACAGGAAAATTTACCTTTGGGGAAACAGCTTTTACTAATGGGTCATATGTCTCGGGATCATTCCAAAGAGGTTAGGAAGTTAGGTTACATGTGAGAGATGTGCTGTTGCCCACCCTCTAGTGTGCCAGAGGGGGGCTAGAGAGATAGGACATGTTCCTCTCATCTGAAGTTCCATCTCTCTACCTGTTTCCACATTCGATATTTAATAAAACAATAAACAGGATTTTGATGTTATCCACTTAGCTGTCTGAGGAATGCATGTCTCCATATGCATCCTCTAAACAACAAAGATCAGAGGTAGCAGTCACCAAAACCCCCCAAAAGTCACAGTCATGTAGATCAGCACATAGTATATACATGAACAAAAGAGTGTGTGAGAAGGTATTAAAACAGATTTCAATGTGAAGAACAACATAAAACTATAGCCAGATATTTACTTCTCAAAATACTATTCCAGAAAAGAATGTCCATAAAACATGATGAGACCAAAAGAAAAACTGGGGCGATCTTACCTTCTTTTGAAAATTACAGTCAAAATTTCAGCAAAGCGAAATGAATGTATCAACCCATAATGTGAATAGAATCTTTAATGTCAAAAAATTGCCCAAGTAATTTGCTCCACGAATAGCCAAATTTCATGTTCAAAAATGTTTGGGACAGAAAAAGTTCACTGAGATCAGCAATGATGTTTGAAAATAAATCTTGAAACAATAAAGATAACAGAAAACAAATATCTTCTGGAAATAAAAAAGTAATATTAAAGGACAAAACCCTTTAAAGGCATAAATCTTAGTTACATGACCAATGAACTATTTCATCCCAAATATTATTCGATTATCGATCTTAAATTGAGAGGAAGAAATAAATATCACCACTTGATTTCTATAAAACCAAGGATTTTATGGAATAGAAATCAAGAGTTGACCTAGTAAAATTATCTTGCTGATTAATCTACTTAAACATCCAAGAGCTCTTTCTATGCATCCCTCCTGGGTTACAAGCAGTAATCAGGGTTTTGACAGGTCTCTGCTTACTAGCCAATTTACTAGACTCCAAAGGAGAATATCCTGTATCCATTTGAATTTTTCTACTTGAGTAAATATCCAAACAGACATCAGTCAGAATGGTAAGAGGGAAATAATGTTTACTAATAGCATGTACAACTCCTGTATGCATGGGAGACCTGCAAACCTGGGAAAATCACCACGATGACTCAGACATCATCTTAAATAGCTCAGCTAAGTCAGAGGATGTTGAGAAGGGGAAAGAGTTTACCAGGGGAGGCACAATAACAAAGGCATGACTTCTACCTTGTGCTTTGAAAATATCTAGCATAATTGATCCCTGGGTGCAGGGCAGGAACAGTTAGGGTTACATCCATAGCAGAGAGGACTTCCTCTTTACACATATAAATGTCGCTTTCAAAAGGATGACCTCCAACCAACCTTCAAAGTCCCTCCTAATAAATAAATCTTCCGCTAAAAAGTCACATTTAGGGGTTGCAGATTTTTGCTTCTAACAATACAGGATTTTCTTTTCCCTTATAGACCCACATTTTATATAAGGTAGATCATTTTCTTAGTCTAGGTGTCTATTATCATAATGAAGTTACTTGATAATGATAATATGTGACTCATTTTGGATCTTAAACTGATACCTGGCAGCTCGCTTCATTTGTTTTTTTCTGGGAGAGAAACCAAAGTGTTGAATTGAGATATGATATGTCATCATAGTAAGAAGAATGTTCAGCTTGAGAGAATATGTGAGAGGAGAACAGCAGCTAAAGTACTAGCAGAATTAATGTGATAGTCCAGCAAGATAGCAAGGTATATAATCAATATACAGAATCAATAGTTCTCAAATTAATCATAAATAATGAGACAGAATGTCTCTTGGACAAATATTTTGTTCACAAATATCAAAAAGTAGCACCACACCTAGGAATAAAGTTATTAAGATAGGTGTGAAATCTTTATGAAGTGATGACACTTTATTTAAGTATAAAATAAATTCTAAAACTGTACACAGAAATGCTATGGTAATGAATAGAAAGACACAATATCTTAAATATTTCAGTTCTCTATAAATGTGATTTATAGAACCATGATATATAACCAGAATAATAGTAATGGTAAGAGCAGTAGAATAATAGCAGAGTACCACATGAATGATTTATACAAATAATAATTTAATGTATGAAATTATTTAAAATCAGTGGATAAGAGACAGATTTTGTGGTACTCTAAAGAATATTCATAAAATTATGTTTCTCATAAATCTATCATTTCGTATATGTATATGTAGTGACAAAATCAGATAAACTGATAAAGTGATTAATATATACATTTTAGAAGCCACCATTAAGTACTATACTGGTTTTTCTGTGTTATTAAATATATTTCATGATTTTTAATCAATTGAAGAATTTGAATTTTGACAGCCAATATAAAAACATCATTTTATTTCTACATTAAGTAGCAGGAAATTGAGCATTATGAGTAAGTCAATTCAGCATTTAATCTTACTTGATGTTTATTTCGACCTTTTTTATTTTCAAAGTATTTCCTCAATGTCCTTGATTCAAACAATCCTGTAACTTTAATCCTAAAGTCAAGAGAAACTATATGAAAATCTAGCTCCTGAATAAATGCATATGTTCTTTAGTTTAAAAAAGGAAAGAAATTAATGTGAAAAATATCAAAATATTTCTGTTTTAGTGTGCTAAATATACATACCTAAAACTATAACCTATAGAAAAGCTACATACTGGAGAAATCACTACCACATATATATGCACATATCTATACTGCACACACATAACTTATGTATATACTTTGTATATATTATGGATAAATTATGTATATGCATTAATATAATATATATACTATATATAAGGGAGGAATTATATATACTATATATAATACATATACATAAGCTATGTCATATTGCATTATGGTTTAATACTAAGATGTACAGAAATTATATGCTTAAGGAGCAGAAGAAATCGTAAATATAATTAGGTTGTGCCTTGTGTACCACGCTTATTGAGTAGCAAAAGGGAGTTAATTCTAGCCTGCACAGTGCTCAAAAAACACCTTTACAAAAAGAAGTTGCATGCACATGAAGGAGGACTTTCTTTTCTATTTGTAACAAAGTTTCTTGATGGCTTGTCTGGCCCCGATAAAGAGAAAAGGATATAAACAAATAATTCATAGACGTATGAAACAGTTCAAGTTGCCGATACAATGGTTTTCACTGTACTTATAGAGACATAAAAAGTAAAATAGGCAATCAAAGACATAACAAACACAAGACATCATAAGTAAGAGATGATAAGTTATACTATATATATTAGTGTTAGAATCATATAATTTAAATGATTTAAAATACCTAAGATTGGGCACAACAAAGTCCTACCATCTCACTGGCTGCTTCTCTTAGCAGTGTATTTTAATAAATTCCACCAGGTATATTTGCCGCTCTGTCTCTAGTGAATTCTTTCACCCCTTAGAAAAATTCAAAGTTGATCTAGGTAGAATGAGCAAATATTTTTGAAGATAATGGATTTTTTTATGTGAATGGTTTCACATTCTGTGGATAAAAGCTCAATGGTTATGGGATTACTATGTTATACAGTATGCATATACATATATACATATAAATCTATACATAATGTGTATATTTATAATCTATATCTATCTATATTTATAGTAAATCTGTTTTGTTTTTTTTTTAATGGTTTCACCAGTGGTATTTTGTTGTAGTTTTCGTCTGTCTTTTCTTCAGTTGAAGTGGCAAAGAGCATTTCTTCATCTCTATATAGAGTTTGTTTTGTCAGTTTCAAGCATATTGATTCCTGAAAAGAACTTTTTCAATGTTTGTCTTCATTGGTGAATGAGGTTATGTAAACAGTAGATGATTATTATTTTGATGTCCATTCTGCATCTTTGAATGGCGACGCAACTCATTTAAGGGGATCATTGAGAGACGTTTTATCACTATTTGATTTCTTGTATTGGCTTGTCTTTTTAATTTTAGAAAAAAATTTGAGAGCTTCCTATTATGTTTTATTTAGGTTCCAAGTACACCTGGAAAGGAAACTTGTAGTATCATCCACAGTTTGAAGTCAAATCTTTTCCTGAAGAGATTCTATTGAATTTATTGATATTATCCCTGAATCCTTGACTCTGTATTTCTTAAATTGAATGAGGAATTATAAAATAAGGAAATCTGAGATTATTTATCATTATGATCGTCTCTATATTTGAGAAAGTGTTAGAATTTTCTCCTCTTATACACATAGTCTGACTCATTTATAGCATAAAGCTTATTCTTAATTGTTCACAGAAAAATCTATGAACTTAGAAATATTCCTATCAATTTTATAAAAAACAAAATTGGTCTTCACAGGAATATGAAAAAATAGCTTTGTTATACCTTAGGAAATTTCATAAATCTATTTCTTAAATGTGGAAGATAAGAAAGCAAATAAAGGATATGAAAATGTTAGCTCTTAGTTTATTTTCAAGTGCATATATTTTGCCAAATTCAATTCTTTTTAAATGCCATCTATCTCAGCTCTTAAATAAATTGACTTTCTTTCTTTGCTTTTGTCTAGGTAGATAATAAAATAAAATGTACCTAGATACTAATTGAGATATGTTAGCAGCTCTAAAAGAGAGAAAGTTGGGGATTAATTTCCTTTCTTGAAAAAGAAAATAGAGAATAGTATTTCTCTCACCAAAATTATATAAATATGTAAATTATTTGATTGAATTATTGGTTTTCTCAAGTTGTTTTCAGTGAATGCTATTAAATGAGTTTACTATTGAAAACCTGCAACAAATATGCTCTAAACGTAAATACTATAAAAGCAATTACCAATAAGAGAAATAGATTTCCAAAATCATACATGAATGCATGACATAAATTCTAAAGCAAATTCTAATGCCCTAGAGCTGCCCATCAGCCAGCCACCACAGGTTTGAAGGTCATTGGAACTGGCTATTTGGCTAAATTTCAACTCAATTTGAGCTCTGATCAGTCATTCAAAACTGACCCACACAGATGGGCAACCATGTGGTGCCCCAGTGCATAGTAATCAGAAGAGTCCACTACTCCAAAATGGAATAGATCAGATATTTAAAATAAAACTATGTGGAACAAAATGTAGAAGGCTTTAGTGATGTGCCAAAGCCTTCTGAGACTTTGCATATTCTTTCACATTGTCTTCTTATTTGTAGGCAAGTAGATCCTGCATCAGTCATTTTTTCCTATGAATGAGAGAGCAATCAAGAAATAAACATTGATTCAGATAATTTATAGATATTTTAGCTTGGTAGAATATAAGACATTCTGATTTCTCTATTTGATTGATTCTCTATAGTAAATATGATTATGATTCATTTATTTTGTACCTGGTTCTTGGTGTATAAGAAGTATGGAGATTGGAAATGTGAAGTATGCAAAGCATAAACATACTTTGAGGATTCTATTTCATGTTGAACCAAGATTTAAATAATGTTTGCATTGATTTAAATTACTTATGCTTTCCCTATTTTCTAATTGCTGTTATCTGAAAATGATTACTGGTTTCACAATATGCTTTCGTAAAAAAGTAACTCTTTGTAGATTGAACAAATAGTAGATATGACCAAAAATATACAATACAATACAATTTGCTTAAATATTTTTCTGTCTAGTTTAGCTATGTCCAACTGAATCAACAGGTCACCTTGACAATAAATCTCTGAAGCAATATAATTAGGAACTGAAATAAATCAATATGAGATTCTTCGAACTCCATGTCAGTGGGGTTTCTGAAGCCTTTTCCAGATTTGGCATGTGCCACCAAAGGCTCTGCCCAGAAGAGTAGCATTCCCCATCCACACATGTACTTCCAAAATCTCCCACAAACTGACACTATGAAGGACTGGTGTAGCATTGGTCTCCTGAACTTCATCTTAATTGTTTGTAACTCATGCCCACCCCCTTCTATCACCAAATGAATTATATGCTTATATCATTAAAATAAAGCTTTCCTCCAATAAATCATATCTTATTTACATATGATTGGACTGAGTCATAAATTTAACATCATCAATCATGTAGAAGTTTGGATGTTGACATGAGAACAACAGAATACAAGTATTAGCAGAATATTAATACTTAGATATAACAGAATACAATATTTAGATGTTATTTACCCCAGAAATTTATAATCTAAACTTTGAACCAACTGTCTAAACTATAAATTAAAAGTAAATCTCAATTACAATTCTATTTTAAAAATATTTTGATTTTGTTCTTTTATCCTATCATAGAAACCAAATTTTTATTGTTTGCCCTCAAAGACAGATATCATTGCACATGAAATTCACCAGGGGAAAGGAATCACCTATTGATGGGTCCTTACCCATGAAGTTAAAGATGTAAGACATAACCCTAAAGCACACACACACACACACACACACACACACACACACACAGAAAAAGAAAGGGTTTGTACACACAGGATATGAGGAAAAGAGAAAGGGAGAGTGAAAGTAGGAAAGACAATTTATTGACTTGCATGTGGCCAGATGCCATCTGTCCTATCCTGAGAGTTTTCCTGAATACTAGTCAAAGTACAAGTACAAAGTACAAGTCAAAGATGGTGGCGGGAAGATGGTGGCTATCTATTGAGCAGAGACCAGTTTCCAAGCTGAAGCCACATGTAACACCAAGCCAGTTGCCTGACTGGGGTTCAGTTAGAAGCTGGCTGCATATGTTAAAGGGCCTGCTGTCTGCTGGACTGGAGACAAGCAGACACAGGAACTGTAAGAAAGATTCCATCTGCCAACCTTGCGATTGAAAGTCAGATTAAAAGAGACAGACTTCTACCTGTGCTCTCTTTTAAAGGTTATATTCTGGCTCCACTATGCCCCTTTGCCCCAGAAGACCCTGTTTAGGAAGTTAGAGTATAGCCCTGAAAGCACCACCATTTTCACTGTGACTGTCCATGATTCTAGCTTGAAACAACTTGTTGGGGGAATCTCTGAATTCCACAGCAGAATTGCCTCTGTGCCCAGCCAGATTGGGGAGTAGCTGTCAGTGGGAGTTGGAATTCCACAGCTTGTGACTTGTGGTGAGGGGTCACTTGGTCTCCATCAGATTGTCTTGGAGGTCATTGCTACAACACAAGACAATTTAGAAGACTGAGATGTCAAAGAAAATCAGTAATTAAATCATCTGTATTATCAGGACTCTAGTGTTTCTAAATATGAGCAGATGTCATAGTAACAGAGGTCAAAAGCAAGGGTGCCATGAAATCCACCTTCCCTCTACTCAGCTAACTTGTATTATAATTGAGCTGAGAGTTCATATTGTATTATTTTAATTGTAGATTCCCCAAACCCTAGTGTTCTCCCATGTCCACATGTAAAACTCTGATAAGCTTGAAGAACTTTTTTGATTATCCTCCAAACCTTTCTTTCCTTCTGTCCTTTAGAAGCATTACAGAGAGTAATTAATATTTAGGTTTACTTTAGTTATTGCCAGTTGTGTATACTAATGATTAAAAAGAGCTCTTTAAGCAACTTTAGTTTGCATTTATTTCTTGTAACAGACATCACTTAGTCTGATTAATTTAGACAAAATTACTCATTTAGTTTGTCATTAGAGTATTATTTTTAAAAACTTAATGTTCGATGTCTAATTTGAATGAATAAAATGTTGGTGACGCATATTCGCCTTTCACTTAGAAAACATTTTCTTGCATTTTCATTTTATTATCAAATTACTTTAAATCAAGGTATAAAAGGGACTATTATGTAAATTTTCACTAGTCAATTAAAATAATACAGGGAAGAAATTGTGGTGAATTCACCACCATTTTAAGATGCAATCTCCTAAACTAGAAGCCTTCCATCTGTGATCCGACCAAGTTAGAGCAAAGCATTGTACTAAAGTTCAGCTATCAGCTTCAGTTACTTTCCAAATATGCATCAGAAATTTTCAAGGAGAATGATAATTTTGTCTTTTCTTACTTCTTTAGGAACACTCTTTAATTAAAAAATATATTTTGAGGCACTGTCTAATGAGAGAGTAAGCATAGGTTATTTTTGTATTTACTGATTTAATTTATCTCCATACTTTTTGGTATTGAGTAGCTAATGGATAAAAAGGATGACCTCTGTATAGCAGACCACTTGTGCAACTTTTTTTTTTGTTCCTGACTAATTTTAATTTACAGGAAGTCTAGTCCTTTCTCCTTAAGAAAGCTACTTATGTATCACAAGCTAAAACATAAATTGCTATTAAGCATAAAATATTTCAGCAGAAATATTAAGTGGAAGATTGGAAAAGAGAATTCAGGTTCATGAATGCATGCTGAATCAGAGATAAGAGATAACATGGCTGTCAAGTGCATAGTTCTAATGGGATTTTAAAGTAAGATAAAGGAAGTCTTTTAAAAAATTCAGAAATATTTTAATAAAAGTCAAGAGGGATATAATCATCACTAAGACTAAAAATAATAACAGAAATATTCTACATACTTTGCTTACATATTTCATTTCATCATTATTAGCAGGTAGGTGATTTATAACATTATTAAGAAATGCTTGTGAGTCCTTCAACATCCTGTTGTAACAGAAGTTTTCTGGCAGATGGTGCTGAGGGGAGAGAGTTGGCAAAATGAGGCATATTTTCCATGGTGCAAACCATTGTGTGTATAAACAGCCAAATAATATGCCTCCACATAAAACCAGAATTGCAAAGAAGTCATTTTAAAACCATTAATTCAAATTATCTTAGTAGAATAAAATCACTAACACAAATCACTAAACCAAAATGGAACAGCATGAACTAAGGCTTTTATTAAATGTCTAAATGGTATGTTTAATTCATTTGTGTACAAATTGGATTTCAAAATGACTATTTTCAATTTTTCTTTTATTCACTTTCACAAAATTTTGTTAGTACACACTTGTACTAACACTAGATAAATCCTCTATTTTCCTTTGAGCAATTCCCTGGACTCCAAAAAATAGCCTAAAATCATGAAATTTCTCACCATGTTAAGTAAATATTCCCCAATTATAATCTGACTTTTAGTTTTTTATGTGAGTTTGTAGGAGAGTAACACACATTACCCGGTGGTACATAAAAAATTTTTCTCCCACTAAATGACTTTTTGTATATCCATCTATAATTTATTTAAAGAATTTAATTCTGGCACAGAAATGATTCATCTGTTCCCATAGCAGTGGTTAAAGATACTCAATAAAATCAACATATTGGGATTATTCCCCAATTATGAACTTTAAGAATGTTGTGCTGAAAACTGCAGAAAAAAATACTACTGTTCACTTATGGTAATTTATCTCATTTTTCATCAACTGATTCACAATTGTTTTGGATTTAATATTGACTAACGTGAATGGCTGTATCTGTCTAAAAATTAGTGAAGATATATAAAATGATTAAAATTATGCATATATTTATAAGTTTAAAACAACTAAGATGCCTACTTAATAGTATTTTTAACTATCAGAAAGTAGGAGATTATAAACATCACAACTCTGATTTTTTTTATCCTAAAACACAACTTTGATTTTTCAGTTTTAGGATAAGTAAAATAGGAGGCACTCTGAATTATGACAAAGGCAGTATATTACATAACATATTTAGGTCAAAATAATTGATTCCTTCAGCATACTAATTTTTTAATGTTCACATCTTAAAAAATGCAAACTTCTTTTTAAGACAACTTTTCAATAATTCACAAAATTTAAAAAATCAATGTTTAACAGAATAATTCAAATTTATATATGTATCTCATAGATGCATTCATACACATATATGTTAGGCAAACAGATGGGTAGAAGCAAAGTAGTATAGACTTACAAGTGCATATGTTAGAACAAATACTCCTAAAATATATCAAATTAATAAATATATGCAGAATATTATAATGAACTACCACTGAAATCATTGAACCATTGAATTCATTATCCTTAATATTTAAAGCTATGTTTGTTACTTCTGCAGCTTCCACTTCCTACGTACTCCCTTGTATAACTTTGTATAACTTTATTGTTATTACTTTTCTCTTAGCAACTATTTTGTCCTTTCCCTACTCAGATATGGTTATATTTGCAATTATAAGTCTATATTTTTAGATTTATAGTGCAGGTTAGGTACATCCTTCTCAATTTTATAACATTGCAGCTTATCTTTAGTTTTTACTATAACATACTAGATCAATAAAATGAGTTGGTATTTAGCCATAAGCCACTTCTTTATTTCCCTCTTGTCTCCACTCCCTACCTCCAGTCAGTGACAACAGTATTTCAGTGCTTAGATGTGATTAAAATATGGTCTCTCTCTCTCTGTGTCTCTCTGTCTCCCTCGATAAATTCCTTCTCTAGTCTAAGTCTAGATCTATAGTTTCACTCCTAAAGAGTCAGACTGCAGATGTCCCTTTCCCCCAAATTGTGTACAAATTCTTTTCTAAACTCACGTGGTTGAGAGGATTACGGACCAAAAACCCATCTTCAATAGTTCATAAATAAAAAGTTCTATCCACTATTCTAACCAGTGGAGAATATTGGTGGCTCACTGCCACTACTGCAGATTACTCATGAGATGAAGGCTACATATTAGGGAAAGCTAGTCAAAAAGACTGGGAACTACCATCCCAGACCCCTGCATAACATAGAGAACAAAATGCCACAGTGCAACAGAAGCAAGCTGTGGTCTTGACCTCAGTGCCACCCTAGTGGTGCAGAGACTCTGTTCAGTTTCTAAGGAGACTGCAGTCTGCATCTATTTGGAAGATAAAATAAAAGGCACTTAAAAAGGGACTGGTAGTTCTATGATACAAATACAAAGAAAATGACAGATAAGATGGAATTTTAACATAAAACTAGGGAAAGAGAAAGTTAAAATGACCTGAACTGGAGTGAACTTCAAAGAGTGTTAACAGTGATCACTCAGCACTAGGGATCAAATTTAACTGGCTTAGATTATGGAGTAATTTATACACCATGATTTCATCATAAATAATAAAACATCATTGATAACTGGAGAGTAATAGCTATTTTTCAACAAAATCTAAGATAATTTGCTCTAAGCAGACCAAGCTTGTATGAAGTAGCAAAGGATCTTCTTGAGACTGAAAGTAAATGAAGCCAGAAAGTAATTTAATTTCACATGGGAACACAAGTAATGCATGTTGTATGTTCTATTATGTTCCCCACAAAAATTGAAAAAGTGAAGTCCAACTCTTAAGATCTTGGAATGTAACCATATTTGGAGATAGTCTTTAAAGAGGAAATTGAATTAAGATGAGGACTATAGTAAGTGCACTAATCCAATTTACTTTATAACAAGATGATTTTTGAACATACACAAATACAGAAGGGAGAGAGTATGAGGATGCAGAAAGGATACAAGCAAAAGAGAGGTTCACCCTCCCATGTTCTTTAGAAGGAACCAACTAGTAACTTTTGTCTGTCTCAGACTTCTGATCTCTAAAACTGTGAGAAAATAAATGTCTATTGTTTAAACAACTCAGTCTATGTTACTTTTAGTAATGTAATCGAATTAATGTAGTGCTGGTAAAGGCACTTACAGATTTTTCCACCTTATTTGATTTAAAAACAGGTTTATGAGACACTATGTATAAAAGTCATAGCAATGAGAGTAAATATATAGAAATGCAGTTTACTTGACAGATATAATATCAGGGAAAGAAATGCTAGAACTTCATCAATAAAAGTAAATTGCACAATTTGGGAGCTCAAATTCCTAGGAATAAATAAAAAATATCAGAAATGGTAAATAAGTTAATGTAACAAAGTGTTTAAATACATATTTTCTTTGCATATGATTTGAAAAGACAAAATTATACAGAGCAACAATTAGAACTAATTATTGGGTTTATAACATACATAGGCATAATATGCTTAACAACAATAGTACAAAAGTAGGAATTAATGCAATTCTGGAATTGCATTGGTAAATGTTTGAAGTAGATTTTAATATGCTAAGATGTATTTTTAATCTCTAGAGCAGTTACTGAGAAAATTCTCCAAAACATATAAGTAAAACATTAGTAAGGGGATTAAAATATTGCACTAGAAACTTTTACTTTTGTAAAGAAAGGAGTGAAAGAGAAACTGAAAAACAAAAACAATTACAGACTTCTAGTGGAAACAATACAAAATGTAAAGAGTAAATAAAGTCAACCGCTAATATTGTTATGTGAGAAAGGGATTATATGTAAAATCAAAAGCAAAATAAATACAGATTTAATGAAAAATCAAATTTTAATTATGCCCTGCATATATAAAAATGTTCAAACTCTCTGTATCTACTAGTAATTTCTGTATCTACTAGAAGAGCAGTGGAAGATAGGATGTAGGCCTTTTTTGCTTTGCTTCCAAATGATAACTTTGTGCTCTTCTCTGTGTTTGCCTTTGGGAAATCTGCCCATTGTCATTAGGCTCACATCAGCAACCAGCTTTTGCAAATGTAGTTTATCATGTCTGGAGACCTTCATTTTTGTGTATGTATCTATGTCTCTAATTGGTATCATTATTTTTCTTTAATCTTTCCTATAGCACATGTCTGTTAACAATAAATTCTCTGTTTTCCACTGACTGAAAGTCTTTTTTTGCGTGTGTATGTGTGATAATTCTTTACTTTTGGTATTTTATTTGTTTTTATGGAGGTTTTATAGGTTTACAACCTAGAGGATGATTTAGATGTATAGTCTCATACCCTTCAGGTATTGTTACTTTCAGTTTTTTAATGAAGTTACTCTGTTGTTTACTGACTTGCACATTTGCATAATGTAAGCCTGCAGTGTTCTTATATATGATTTTCTTTATGCAATAATTTTGTGGTGTACTGTGGGGGGTAGGGGTGGGTATGCATTTTATATATATATATATAATGTTCTGAATCTTGTTTGAGTTTCACTGTGATTCTTAGCTTTAAAGTTTTATGTAATTTTAGAAAATTTTCAGGCATTTCTTCAAATGTTTTTTCCTGCTTTCTTCCCCTTCTCACTGTGCATCCAAGTACAAATACACACACAAACTTTCTCAGTTTTTATAATGTTCTTTTTATTTTTCTATACTCTATTCATTTCAGCATCAATACTTTATAATGTCCCCTCTTTGAGTTTCCTGATGTTTTCCCAAACAATGAGTACATTTATGAAATTTTCAAAATATTTCATCACCTTTGTTAAAGTTATAATTTCAATCTGTAGCTTTTTTATTTGACTTTTATCATTCCCATAGTTTTCTGTTTCCCCAACAAGCCATACATGCCTTCCATCATTCCCATACGAGACAATATATTTGGCACATTAAGCATGTGATAGCTATTTTAAAATATTGCTGTTCCAATATCTGAATCAATCCCTAAACCTGTTTTTACTGACTGCTTTGCTTCTCTAAAGTGGGTTGAAAATGTTTTGGGTTTTGTTTCTTTGTATTTATATTGAGTACTAAATACTGGATTCTGAA